>JBBGZY010002913.1:600000-882960 GCA_037952925.1 Lithobates clamitans
TCCAGGAGAATAATCCGGATGATTTTCGGAATTATCTCCGGATGACGGACCCCTGCTTTCACCAACTCTTGGCATTGTTGACCCCCTATATGAAGAAGCAGGACACATGCATGAGGCTTTTATTTTATTTTTTGGTTGAATAATAATGATTTGATTTGGTATATTTTCTATATTTTTTAATGCATAGAATGCACTTTTTGGTTAAGTTCTAGAATCCAATTTTTTTTTTTAGGGTTACAAACACTTCAAGCTCTCTGACGCTATGCTAGAATGCCAGATCACAACAACAAAAAAAGGAATTTGGGAATTTGGAGGAGAGCAATAGAATTATCTTTTTTTAAGTTAGGGACACATGTTGAATAGTGTTTTTTTTTTTTTTTTTAACTAGAGTTTAGTGTCACTTTAATTCATTGGTTTGGCACACTCATTGGACTTAGTTTCCAAACTTTGGTTCCCCATGTTTAAGGGGCACCCTGTTTTATGTTTTTTTTTTTTAAATTGTATTTTTATTGAAGTATCAAAGAATAGGTACAAAATTGTATCAGGGTGTACATTGCACTATCAACAAAAGTGCATTATAGACAAACATAATGAAAACAAAAACAAAAAACAAACAGGTGTAAGTGATAAAAGAGTGTTCACATACATAAGGCACATATATGTATTCAATTAAATCTTTATGATGAATGCGATAAGCATACTGCAGGAAAGTAACCAAAATCCCGTGGGTAGTTCAGAGCACACACACAGGAAATATAGAATTAAATTATGTTAAGAATAGGGCATATTTGGTAGTATGGGGGTCCCGAATTCCGAAAGATCCCATGGTTCCCATATTTTATTGAATTGGGGGATGCAGTCATGTACCGAAGCTATCAAGAACTCCATTGTCCGAATCTCAGTCACTAAATGTAGATACCCGGACCATGGGGGAGGTGTATTGGATAGCCAGAACAATGGGATAATCCTCCTGGCAGCTAGCATTATATAGGATATCAGTTTGTTTGTCTTTTTTGTTACCCCTGAGGGGGGGAGACCCAAAAGGTAGTTCAAAGGATCCAACGGAAGGGACACCCCAGTTACCTTTTGTATAAGCAAATGAACATCATTCCAAAAAGGTTGTATCAAGGAACATTGCCAGAAGATATGGAATAGTGAGCCTATGTCAGATCCACACCGCCAACAGAGCTGTGAAACTGAAGGATCATACTTATGGATTACATCGGGAGTTCTGTACCAAAACATGAGAATCTTAATGTTTGTCTCCCTCTGAGTGACACATTTAGATGATTTAAAGGTAGAGGACCAGATCCTATCCCACATTTGTATTGTGACAGGACGGCCCACCAACTGAGACCACTTGCGCATGTAATGATGTAATGTTTCCGAAATTGGGGTTGGCTCATGGAGGATACGATAGATACATGAAATTAGGTGCAATTGATTGGGGCCTTGAGCACACAAGTGCTCAAAGGTAGTTGGTTTATCCAGGGTCAGGGTTGGCGGTTTAGAATGAAAAAAATGTCTAACCTGTAAGTAGAAGTGAAAAGAGTGTGGTGGTAAATCAAATTTCTCTCTTAAACGTCAAAGGGATGTAGCTTCCTCGTTATGGAATGAACTAGGTTCCGCAGCTGGAAGAGATGTACATTTATCCATGAAAAGATCCTGCCCAGGGACATACTATCTGGAATGAGGGGATTAAGTAGTACATTTACAAGAGGGGAGCAGGGGGACATGAGAGGATAACGTTTGAGGCAATTGCGCCAAATGGTTAAAGTTAGTGTCATTGGGCCAGTACACTGACGTTTATAGATAGGGTCTAAAACAGGGGGAGCGCCCCAAACCAAGGAGCTCGGATGGACCGGATAAAGTACCCCCTTCTCAATGGCGGACCATTGGTTAGGTGCACTTAAGGAAGTCCAAGAGATGATGGCCCTTAAGTGTGTTGCATGATAGTATTTAGTGATGTCCGGGGCTCCCAGACCTCCTCTGGACCTAATGGAAAACATCACAGAGCTTGCTATGCGGTGAGCACCGCCATTCCATATAAATTGTAAATAGGATCTTTGAAGTGTTTTTAATTGTGAGGCAGGTACAGCTACTGGGAGAGTTTCGAAGTAATAAAGTAGCTTGGGTAAGATAGACATTTTTAACACATTAACTCTGCCCAATAGAGACAAGGTATATTTGGTCCAGGACGACAGGGACTTATTTATATCCAATATAAGAGGAGGGAAGTTGGTACTATAAAGGGAGGAGTAGTGAGGGGTGAGTAGAATACCCAAATATTTAAGAGAGTTACTACACCATTTATAAGGGTATGATTCTTTAAGTTGGGATAATAATAGCCTTGGAATGTGTATAGGAAGGGCTTCGGTTTTAGAATTGTTGACTTTGTACCCGGAAATAGCACTAAAAAAAGTCAATAATTTATGTAATGAGGGAAGAGATATCAGCGGGTTGGTGATAGTTAACAGAATGTCGTCCGCAAATAATGATAATTTATACTCCCCCTGTCTCAGGGTTAGTGCCTCTTTACTTTCGAAGTAGTGAAACCGTACCACAACATCCCTGGGTCTGGCTCCAGTCAGTGGTTTAGGGCCCAGGGACCTATGAGCCCTATCCAATCGCCAATCTATGTCTACAACTGAGGGAGCCAAGTTATTAAAAAGGCTCAAAAGGTAAGGTCGGAGTTCAGAGTCACACACTGTTTCCGGAATCCCTCTGAATCGTAGGTTTTGTCGTCTTTCTCTGTTCTCCAAGTCTTCTTGCTGTAATTGGAGCTGAGATACAGATAGGCGTAAGTTATGATTTTCCTCCTCAATCGCTTGTACATAATTTACCATTTCGTCGAATTTATTCTCCAGAGTGTCTGTGCGATCTCCAATTTGGGTTATTTCCCCTCTCAATTCAGCAGCTAGTTTGCTCACCTCAGCCGAAACATTGGACGTAATCTGTTGAAGTAAAAGTTGCAGCTTGGAGTCCAGGATGTCAGGGGTGAGGGTCATATTCAAGGGTGGAAGAGTGGTTGCAGGGTTTTGCGAACTAGTCAGGGAGGAGTTTGTGGTATCTTCTGAATCCAGGGAGGGGTCCAGTAAGGCGAAAGGATTCGCGGAGGAATTAGAGGAGGCTAGCTGTGGTCTGGTAACATAACGCTCCATTGTTGGTTCTTCTCGTGACACAATTAGTGGTTTGTAGTTTCGTTGCTGTTGGCCAATTTTGCCCATGAGGTACGCAGAGGTTTTAGTGATCAAACATGCAAGCTTACCTCCAATGCTTTATGTTTGCTAATATTGCTGTATGGAGGTCTTGGTGAGCAGGCAGGCGCCCAGGGTTTATTTAGGCAGCATCTCTCTCAGGGTATTATTGTGCTCCATTTAGATCCTCATATCCCCCTAATTACATCTCTGCCTCCCCCTCCTGACAGTCTGGGGTGAGAAAAGCAATTCCTGCAGTCCCCAGCCCCTTGCAAGTAGCTATGCAGCTGAGGGGACAGAGGATGGCTTCTGGGTGTATGTGAGAGTCCCAAGATGGCCGCCGGGCTCCAGGAGTAGGCCGAAGCCTCAGTCTATCCTAGTAAAAGGCCGCCGGATCGAGAGACACGGCCGTTTGCAGTCACTGGGGCACCCACGGGGGTAGAGAAAGGGATGATTGGGTGATCTGACTCCCCCCAGGGACCCGACAGCGGGCGGATTTACTCACTGTGTTCCGGAGTGCCTGAAATTTAGCCCGCAGGCCGCGTCAGGTAGCCAGGCCGCAATGCACGAATCCGGGCGCCGGATAATTCTCCGTGGCCTCCCCGGATCCACAAGTCGATCGGTCCAGTGAGAGCAGGTCCCGACCAGTCGCTCTCCAATCCGTAAGCCCACGGGTTCAGGTAGAGAGCGCCGCCGGCCCGTTTGTAGGCCCCAAGATGGCGGCGGAGAGTCCTGGTGGCAGGGAGAAAGTTCAGCTGCAAAACAAGATCAGACCCGCCGGGGTCCTAAATATCAGTCCAGGATAGCTCAGCAGGGGTCTGGGATCAATAATATATGGCTTATGACTGCGGGGGCACAGTATAAGGCCACGGATGGTTGTAGATTGGTGTGAACCAAGAGGAGCTCTGATCACACACGTCCTTCCAGCAGCAGGTCCGGACACGCCCCATCCTGTTTTATGTTTGAGAGCAGCCTTACCAGAGTCATTGTGCCTCATATGAATTTGTTTGACCTCCGCAAATGATGAGCCGAATCCCGAGTCCCAGTTTTACATATTCCAAAAATAAAAACCATCAAACCATCAGAGGTTCACCTCCTTCCTCCCGCAGTCCAAAACCAAAAAAAAAATACCAAAGCTTTGGGTGGAATTAGACTTTAAAGTAAAAACCTTTATATATATATATATATATTTATATATATATATATATATAAACATTTGTCATTTGTTTCCTGACACCACCAACCAACTGATCGCCTACATCAATTTTTAATTAGGAGTTAATGAACTGTTGATTGCTAATTACCGTCATTAATTAGAAAAACAGGAATTGCAGAATTGCAGCATTGGCTGATTTTAGCTGGCGGGCGAGTGATAAGAAAAGTGCCATTTAAGTCAACGAATATAACACAAACTCTATGCAAAGTTGTATTCGATCCCTAAGTGGGGATTCCAAAAATATGTTTGTGCTGCTTTTTTATTATGTCTTGGAAGTCTGTGGAATTATGGCTTGTAGAAGTGATGCAGAACTTTTATTCAGGCTGACATTAATTAAATTTCATGAAAGTAATTATAAATGAGAACCAGACACCATATTTAATGATATACAGTATATAGGATGATATACAGGACAACAGGGGCGTACCTAGAACCTTCAGGGCAAGAAACCATGAAGGCCCCCTGGCCCCTGACCGGGGCCCTTTCTACTGATCCCAGGGCCCTTTACACCCATTGTGGAACCATTTATTAAGGTACTGCAGTGGGCCATCCTCCTGCCATCTTCGGATCCCCCCACGGTGGCAGAATGCCACAGCCCAGTCGCAAGTACGACCTTGGTAGCTCCATCACTGGTGTCCGTAGTTTTTTATTTCTTGTTGTTTTATTTTTTTTATTATCTTTTCACCATTTTGATTTATTTACATTTTTATTTTTTATTATTTTTAGGACAGATTTCTCAGTCCCTTTCTCTGCAGCCTCAACTGCACAGAATGAATGAACAGGATTAGCTCTGTACAAAGCTTCCCGTTCATTCATAAACTGAAGCATAGTAAGCACAGTTTACTATGCCCCAGCTATGAATGAATTAAAAAAAAAAACAGAGTCAGTGATTGGTATGGGTCACTGACTCTATTCATTAAGATAAGGAAGGGGCCAGTAAATTACATATTTACTGACTCCTTCCCAGCCCTCTATCCTGACATATCCCCCACAGCAGTCAGAGGGATGTGGGAGGGAGAGACCCAGCAGGGTTGTACAGCGGTGAGGGGGGGTAGTTGGCAAGAGCACACATGGGGCCTGGGGCAGCAGGACAGGGGTAGGGAGGCAGCCGGAGCGGCATGTGGAGGAACCGATGCCCACCATTTCCCCCCTGCTGCTGCTGAATGTCTGCGGGAGGGAGAGGAGAAGAAGTCGGCATTTAGCAGCTGCAGGAGGGATTGGTTCTTCTATGTGTCGCCACCCTTCTATCCATGCATAAAAGGGGGGGGGGGGGCACAGATTCCCTGGAGTATGAGGCCAGGTTGCATGTACAATATTTCAGCTTCATCCCTCAGGGGTAACTTGATATTTAATCATTTAGCTGTATTCAATTTTTTTTTTTTTTTTTTTTATAATTTTGTTTTTATCTAAATTTTCAGAGGAAAACATAAGATACATTATCACAATGGTATAAGTGAACAGATTATATAATACTAGACATGTGCAGTTAATTTTGTTCCGAATGGAAATTCGGACAAACTTTTTGTTTTTGGAAATTCGGATATATCAGAATTTTCGAATTACACAAGTACCGAATGTAAACTAATGCAAAATAATAATTAAAAAAAAATGGACAAAATTGATTTGAATCGTTTTCAAATCACTTTTGAATTGTTTCCGAATTTGAAAACGTTTCATATTCGAAATCGTAAAGTTTTCAAATTCAAATAGTTTTCAATTTGTTTTCCAACTTCCAAGGAGAATAAAATAGAAAAGAAAAGAAACTAAAAGAATAGAAAGAAAATAATAGAATACAATAGAATAAAAAAAGATATATAATAAAATAATTTTCGGAAATTCTAATTTCAAATAGAATAAATTTGAATAGAATAGAAAACAAAAAAAAATATAATAGACTATAATAGAATAGAAAAGGGTGGAATAAAAAAAATAGACTAGAATAGAATAGAAATATAGATAGAAATTATATATAAGCATTTCCCAAAGTTCAAATATAATCAATTTGAATTTGAATAGATTAGACAAGAATAGAAAACAAAAGAATAGTATAGAAAAAAAAAACATGCCTCCAAGCTGATATGATCAACATATCAGCTGGAGTGACGTTTTTTACTGCGCATGCGCAGATCCACCAGGGGCATTTTTCGACAGGAGGCATTTCTCGATAGAACACCGGCTCCTTTATTATACACTGATTTGACAGAGGGACGGGTCTGGGAAGCAGTCCCGCCCATACCCGACATCACACTTTGGATTTGACAGCTGAAGTCTCTCATCTGGGCTGCACAGTGCACATCCAGCTGGCTTGCTAGCCAATCCCTGGCTGTGCTGGATGTGCACACTGCTGCAGGTCCTATTGAGCCAGAACTTAACATGTAATCAATAGCATTATGCGGGACAAAGCCCCTGTATGGCCAGACTGCGGGACAGAGGTGTGAATGCGGGAAAGTCCTGCCCAATCCGGGACTGTTGGGAGGTATGGAGTGCCAATGTTACGGTGTCTGCATAGGAAAGTCCCGTGCTCGCTCCCGACATCCTCTTCGCCGCTCAGCCTGGCCGTTGGTTGGCTAGAGTGGATGGATTGAAAGCAGTGCTGCCATTGGCTCGAGCTGCTGTCAATTACATCCAATGACTCAGCGCTCCAGGGGCGGGGCTAAGTGATACAGTGAGCGGCTATGGCCGCCGGCTGTATCACGGGAGCGCGCCCGCAAGCACTCAACACCATGCGAGGGAGCTTGCATGAAAGTGTTGAGTCCTTGCGGGGAGGCCCCAAAAGACCAGGTTCGGGGCCACTCTGTGCAAAACGAGCTACACAGTGGAGGTAAGTATAACATGTTTGTTATTTAAAAAAAAAAAAAATAGCCTTAGTGATCCTTTAAATGTCATGTTATGCTGCCTTTTCCTCCCTTCTCTTATAAATGCAAATGAGCTTTTGGGGGTGCAGAAAAGTATATGTTGCATTGTGTTTTTTTTAAATTATAGTTTGTCCCAAAGTTTCTGCCTCTTAAAGTGGAACTAAAGTTCTGTCATTACACGCTGCGAGCAGGCAGGCTTTTTATTGCAGAAGAGACATGCAATTTCTCTTCTACAATAAAATACACCTACCTGCTTGCTCACAGCAATCCATGGAATGTAAGCTGAGCTGCGCATGCACAGTTCAGCTTACAGCAGCCGGCCTAATCGTGTGTGCCAGGACGGCTAGCAGTTGCGCATGAAGAAATGCAAAAATGATTGCGCTGAGTCTGTGAGACTCTTACTTGTGGCACAGCAATCGAAACACATTTTATGGTTAACGTAATGCTTTTGTTTTATTTGACCATGCCCTGTTAAGCCCTCCTACTGTTAATTTGGCCACACCCAATGTTTGCCGCTACACGTGCCACATTACTACTGTCCTTGTATACTAAAAAAAAATAAATAAATTGCTGTGTGCTGGCAAAATGTTTGGGTTTGACTTGAAGAAAAGGTGGCAACCCTAGTTGTGGGGTAGCGTAGGACTTCTTTGATTTTGACTTGGCAGGGGTCCAGATGCGAGAAGGTATGGGAAAAGGTTGAGGCGTAGAAGGAAGAGGTGGATGATCATCCTCAGGGAGAGGGGGGAGGCCCAGACTTTTGAAGAAGGCATCTCCTTTGTGTAGGTCTCGGAGGACATGTTGGGTGCCATCTTTAGTTGCGACCAGACGAAACAGGAAGCCCCAGTAGTAGGAGACATGATGATTCTGCAAATGGGTTGTAATTGGCCTCAGATTGCGCCTTTTTGCAAGGGTTATGGGTAATAATTCGCTGAAGATTTGGATTCTGTCACCCTTGTGCTCATTTTGCGACTTGTTGTGAGTTGCCAAGGTCAGGGCCTCCTTACTGTCATTGTAATGGAAGCGAAACAATAATGTTGTGGGGTCTTGCTCCCACCAGTGGTTTAGGGGCTAAAGAGCGGTGAGCCTGATCAAGGCACCAGTCTATGTCCACTATGTCAGGGGCTAAAGCATTAAATAGGCCTAGGAAACTTACGGTTTCCGGGACTCCCCGAATGTGCAGATTTTGGCGCCATTCTCTGTTCTCTAAATCTTCTTGTTGAGACTGAAGTTAGAAAACTACATGATTAGGGGTATAATTTTCTTCCTCTAACACATGGACATACTAAACCAGGTCATCAAGTTTAGTCTCTAAGGTGTCAATACGCTCTCCAAGCTGGTCAATTTCACCTTTCAGTTACTGAGAGATTTTCACTATGCCTGGGAAATAGTGTGGGGTAGCTGGTGTAGCAAGGCCTGGAGCTTCTCATCCAGGAGTTCAGGGGTTAACACGGATGATGGGGCAGGGGGCGCTGGCTGACATAGCAGGGGGAGGTGGATCAGCGGGCCTAGTGTGGTACCACTCCATGGTGGAAGGAGGCCGCTGCTCGTTTGATGGCGGGGCGGTGGATTTTTCCCACCCAATTTTGCCTATGAGGAGTGCGAGGTGTTGAGGGGATAAAATAGCTTACCCCCGATGTGGTCGTTGCCATGTGGAGCGGAGAGCGGGGGCCTCGGAGAGTGAGTCAGGACCGGAGCTCGTCTAGAAGACGTCCGCCATTTTCAAAAGCAGTGCATGTGCCCCCCCGTTTAGCTGTATTCTTTCTGTTATAGTAAGAGTGTCAGGCTGAATGCTGGACTGTATATTAAACCAGCTCTATCACTCAGGAATAGGTGTGTGTGCTGCTTTTCAATGTATTCTCTCCCTGCCGGCCTGTGCGTCGCTGACCCCACCCGTTCAAGTGGACTGAGCGGTATAGAAGCGCTTATACGGAGGAGGAGGAAGCAAGGAGGACTCATCACTGCCTAGGCCACTTACAACCCATCACAGGATACCCTAAAGAGAAGTGGCACTGGCATACCTTACAACAGTGAAGAACCACAGGTAGCAGCAGCTACAAATAGAAGGAGCATAATTTATATTGGAAAGTTGGAACAGCTATTGCTGGAAAGATCGTATATGTGTTATATAAGAGATAATTCATCTTCACACTTTGTATTGGAAGTAACTCAGGCGTACCATTCCCATATAAAAATAGAGTAGAGAATGGAAATCTTTTTTATATTGCAATGTATTGCAATACATCTGTTGTGGCCATATTTTGATCTTGATGAAAACAGCTATACGGTATAGGCTGTTTTCATCTAAATCAAAACATGGCCACGACAGATGTATTGCAATATAAAAAGATGTGCATTCTCTAGGCTATTTATATGGGCATGATACGCCTGAGTAACTTCCAATACAAAGTGAAGATTAATTCTCTCTTATATTTTCAGTGGAAAGTAGGGATGAGCTTCGAGTTCGAGTCGAACTCATGTTCTACTCGAACATTGGCTGTTCGCAAGTTCGCCGAACAGCGAACAATTTGGGGTGTTCGCGGCAAATTCGAATGCCGCGGAACACCCTTTAAAAGTCTATGGGAGAAATCAAAAGTGCTAATTTTAAAGGCTTATATGCAAGTTATTGTCATAAAAAGTGTTTGGGGACCCGGGTCCTGCCCCAGGGGACATGGATCAATGCAAAAAAAAGTTTTAAAAACGGACGTTTTTTCAGGAGCAGTGATTTTATTAATGCTTAAAGTCAAACAATAAAAGTGTAATATCCCTTTAAATTTCGTACCTGGGGGGTGTCTATAGTATGCCTGTAAAGGGGCGCATGTTTCCCGTGTTTAGAACAGTCTGACAGCAAAATGACATTTGGAAGGAAAAAACTCATTTAAAACTACCCGCGGCTATTGCATTGCCGACAATACACATAGAAGTTCATTGATAAAAACGGCATGGGAATTCCCCACAGGGGAACCCCGAACCAAAAAAAAAAAAAAAAAAATGATGTGGGGGTCCCCCTAAATTCCATACAAGGCCCTTCAGGTCTGGTATGGATATTAAGGGGAACCCCAGCCAAAATTAAAAAAAAAAATTGACGTGGGGTTCCCCCTAAATTCCATACCAGACCCTTCAGGTCTGGTATGGATTTTAAGGGGAACCCCGCGCCAAAAAAAAAAAAAAAAACGGCGTGGGGTCCCCCTAAAAATCCATACCAGACCCTTATCCGAGCACGCAACCTGGCAGGCCGCAGGAAAAGAGGGGGGGACGAGAGTGCGGCCCCCCCCCCCTCCTGAACCGTACCAGGCCACATGCCCTCAACATTGGGAGGGTGCTTTGGGGTAGCCCCCCAAAACACCTTGTCCCCATGTTGATGAGGACAAGGGCCTCATCCTCACAACCGTGGCCGGTGGTTGTGAGGGTCTGCGGGCGGGGGGCTTATCGGAATCTGGAAGCCCCCTTTAACAAGGGGACCCCCAGATCCCGGCCCCCCCCCTGTGTGAAATGGTAAGGGGGTACTTACCCCTACCATTTCACTAAAAAACTGTCAAAAATGTTAAAAATGACAAGAGACAGTTTTTGACAATTCCTTTATTTAAATGCTTCTTTTTTCTTCCTTCATCTTCTTCTTCTTCTGGTTCTTCTGGCTCTTCTGGTTCTTCCTCCGGCGTTCTCGTCCAGCATCTTCTCCGCGGCGTCTTCTATCTTCTTCTCCTCGGGCCGCTCCGCACCCATGGCATGAGGGGAGGCTCCCGCTCTTCTCTTCATCTTCTTCTCTTCTTCATCTTCTTCTTCATCTTCTTCTTCTTCTTCTTCTTCCTTCTTCTCTTCTTCCTGTCTTCTCCGGGCCGCTCCGCAGCCATGCTGGCATGGTGGGAGGCTCCCGCTGTGTGACGGCGTCTCTTCGTCTGACGGTTCTTAAATAACGGGGGGCGGGGCCATCCGGTGACCCCGCCCCCCTCTGACGCACGGTGACTTGAGGGACTTCCCTGTGACGTCACGGGGAATGCCACAGGGAAGTCCCGTCATGTCACCGTGCGTCAGAGGGGGGCGGGGTCACCGGGTGGCCCCGCCCCCCGTTATTTAAGAACCGTCAGACGAAGAGACGCCGTCACACAGCGGGAGCCTCCCACCATGCCAGCATGGCTGCGGAGCGGCCCGGAGAAGACAGGAAGAAGAGAAGAAGGAAGAAGAAGAAGAAGATGAAGAAGAAGATGAAGATGAAGAAGAAGATGAAGAGAAGAGCGGGAGCCTCCCCCCTCATGCCATGGGTGCGGAGCGGCCCGAGGAGAAGAAGATAGAAGACGCCGCGGAGAAGATGCTGGACGAGAACGCCGGAGGAAGAACCAGAAGAGCCAGAAGAACCAGAAGAAGAAGAAGATGAAGGAAGAAAGAAGAAAGAAGAAGCATTTAAATAAAGGAATTGTCAAAAACTGTCTCTTGTCATTTTTAACATTTTTGACAGTTTTTTAGTGAAATGGTAGGGGTAAGTACCCCCTTACCATTTCACACAGGGGGGGGGCCGGGATCTGGGGGTCCCCTTGTTAAAGGGGGCTTCCAGATTCCGATAAGCCCCCCGCCCGCAGACCCCCACAACCACCGGCCACGGTTGTGAGGATGAGGCCCTTGTCCTCATCAACATGGGGACAAGGTGTTTTGGGGGGCTACCCCAAAGCACCCTCCCAATGTTGAGGGCATGTGGCCTGGTACGGTTCAGGAGGGGGGGGGGCCGCACTCTCGTCCCCCCCTCTTTTCCTGCGGCCTGCCAGGTTGCGTGCTCGGATAAGGGTCTGGTATGGATTTTTAGGGGGACCCCACGCCGTTTTTTTTTTTTTTTTTGGCGCGGGGTTCCCCTTAAAATCCATACCAGACCTGAAGGGTCTGGTATGGAATTTAGGGGGAACCCCACGTCAATTTTTTTTTTTAATTTTGGCTAGGGTTCCCCTTAATATCCATACCAGACCTGAAGGGCCTTGTATGGAATTTAGGGGGACTCCCACATCATTTTTTTTTTTTAATTTTGGTTCGGGGTTGCCCTGTGGGGAATTCCCATGCCGTTTTTATCAATGAACTTCTATGTGTATTGTCGGCAATGCAATAGCCGCGGTAGTTTTAAATGTGTTTTTTCCTTCAAAATGTCACTTTGCTGTCAGACTGTTCTAAACACGGGAAACATGCGCCCCTTTACAGGCATACTATAGACACCCCCCAGGTACGAAATTTAAAGGGATATTACACTTTTATTGTTTGACTTTAAGCATTATTAAAATCACTGCTCCTGAAAAAACGGCCGTTTTTAAAACTTTTTTTTGCATTGATTCATGTCCCCTGGGGGAGGACCCAGGTCCCCAAACACTTTTTATGACAATAACTTGCATATTAGCCTTTAAAATTAGCACTTTTGATTATTCATGTTCGTCTCCCATAGACTTTAACGGCGTTCGCGTGTTCGAACGAATTTTTTTCCTGTTCGCATGTTCTGGTGCGAACCGAACAGGGGGGTGTTCGGCTCATCCCTAGTGGAAAGATATATGTGTTATATAAGAGATAATACATCTTCATTTTGTATTGGAAGTAACTCAGGTGTACCATGCCCATATACAGTGCCTTGCAAAAGTATTCACCCCCTTGGCATTTTTCGTGTTTTGTTGCCTCACAACCTGGAATTAGCATGGATTTTTTTTTATTGTGAGGCAAACAACAAATAGGAAAAAATAACAGAAAAAGTCAATCTGCATAACTATTCCCCCCCCTAAAGTCAATACTTTGTAGAGCCATCAATTGCATCGTATCACAGCTCCAAGTTGCTTTGGATAAGTCTCTATGAGCTTGCTATATCTTACCACTGGGATTTTTGCCCATTCCACCTTGCAAAACTGCTCCAGCTTCTTCAAGTTGGATGGTTTGCGCTTGTGAAGAGCAATCTTTAAGTCTGACCACAGATTTTCTATTGGATTGAGGTCTGGGCTTTGACTAGGCCACTCTAACACATTTACATGTTTCCCCTTAAATCACTCAAGTGTTGCTTTAGCAGTGTGTTTGGGGTCATTGTCTTGCTGAAAGGTGAACCTCTGTCCTAGCCTCAAATCACACACAGAGTGGTACAGGTTTTGCTCAAGAATATCCCTGTATTTAGCACCATCCATCTTTCCCTCAACTCTGACCAGTTTCCCAGTCCCGACTGCTGAAAAAACATTCCCATAGCACGATGCTGCCACCACCATGTTTCACAGTGGGGATGGTGTTCTTTGGGTGATGTGATGTGTTGGGTTTGTGCCAGACATAGCGTTTTCTTTGATGGCCAAAAAGTTCAATTTTAGTCTCATCAGACCACAGCACCTTCCTCCATACATTTTAGGAGTCTCCCACATGCCTTTTCGCAAACTCAAAACGTGCCATTTTGTTTTTGGCTGAAAGTAAAGGCTTTCTTCTGACCACTCTGCCATAAAGCCCAACTCTATGGAGCGTACGGCTTATTGTCGTCCTATGTACAGATACTCCAGTCCCTTCTGTGGAACTCTGCAGCTCCTCCAGGGTTACCTTAGGTCTCTGTGCTGCCTCTCAGATTAATGCCCTCCTTGTCTGGTCCGTGAGTTTTGGTGTGCGGCCGTCTCTTGGCAGGTTTGCTGCTGTGCCATGTTCTTTCCATTTGGTTATGATAGATTTGATGGTGCTCCTAGGGATCATCAAATATTTGGATATATTTTTATAACCTAACCCTGACTTGTACTTCTCAACAACATTGTCCCTTACTTGTTTGGAGAGTTCCTTGGTCTTCATGGCAGTGTTTGGTTAGTGGTGCCTCTTGCTTAGGTGTTGCAGCCTCTGGGGCCTTTCAGAAAGGTGTGTCTATGTAATGACAGATCATGTGACACTTAGATTGCACACAGGTGGACATCATTTCACTAATTATGTGACTTCTGAAGGTAATTGGTTGAACCAGAACTTTTTATGGGCTTCATAACAAAGGGGGGCACATGCCAATTATCAGATTTTAATTTCTGAAAAATAGTTTTATGTATATATTTTTCTAATTTTACTTTACCAACTTCACCAACTTAGACTATTGTGTTCTGATCCATCACATATAATTCAGATTAAAAAAAACATTGAACTAAAGGCTGTAATGTAACAAAAGTAAAAAGCCAAGGGGGGTGAAAACTTTTGCAAGCCACTGTAAATACCTCTAAAAATGTACATCTTTTCATATTACAATGTATTGCATTACATCTGTTGTGCTAATGACTAAGCCCCTCCCCTCTTTATTGTAAAAAAAGGAGCGGAGCATGGGTGACCTTAAAATGATGCCCCCCCTGAAAAAAGTTAGCACACTTTTCTGCCATAGGCAAAAATTAAATATTGGTGCACTTTAGGTACCCCCTGCCATTGGCAACATGTGGTGCCAAATCCACTTATCAACTATTTGTGGGCAGCACAGGCTCAAGGGGCAACTCAGCTGCTTTGGGCCCCACTACAATGACTGGGCCCAGGGCAGCTTCCTTTTTTGCCCTGTGTTAAAGAACCGTCTATGGCTGCTAGGGATGAGCCCAATGTTTGAGTCGAATGTAAGTTTGACTCGAACATTGGGTGTTCGCCTGTTGGCTGAACAGCAAACATTATGCGGTGTTCAAGGCAAATTCGAAAGCCGCGGAACACCATTAAAGTCTATGGAACACTAACAAGAAAAACCAAAAGTGCTCGTTTTAAAGGCTTATATGCAAGTTATTGTCATAAAAAGTGTTTGGGGACCCGGGTCCTGCCCCAGGGGACATGGATCAATGCAAAAAAATATTTTTTTAAAACTACTAGTTTTTTCGGGAGCAGTGATTTTAATAATGCTTAAAGTGAAATAATAAAAGTGAAATATTCCTTTAAGAATCATGCCTGGGGGGTCTCCTTAGTATGCCTGTAAAGTAGGGCATCTTTCCTGTGTTTAGAACAATACCACAGCAAAATGACATTTCTAAAGGAAAAAATCTCATTTAAAACTGATTGCGGCTGTAATGAATTGTCGGACCTCGGCAATATAGATAAAACTCATTGAAAAAACTGCATGGGGACCCGGGTCCTGCCCCAGGGGGCATGTATCAGTGCAAAACAAAAGTTTTAAAAACTGATGTTTTTTCAGGAGCAGTGATTTTAATAATGCTTAACCACCTCAATACATCCCCTTCCTGCCCAGGCCATTTTTCAACTTTCAGTGCTGTCACAATTTGAATGACAATTGCACAGTCATGCTACACTGTAACAATGTGAAATTGTTATCATTTTCTTCACACAAATAGAGCTTTTTTTTGGTAGTATTAAATCACTCTTGTTTTTTTTTTAGTTTTTTTCCTAAAACAACAAAAAAAAAAAGACCAAACATTTTGAAAAAAAAAATAGTTTTTCTTAGTTTCTGTCAGTATATTTTGTAAATAAGTAATTTTTCTCCTTCACTGATGGGCACTAATGAGGTGGCACTTATGGGCACTGATGAGGTGGCACTTACGGGCACTGATAAGGTGGCAATTATGGGCACTGATGAGGTGGCACTGATGAGGAGGCCCGAATATGCTGCACTTATGGGCACTGATAGGTGGCACTGATGAGCACTGATAGTGGGCACTGATGGGTGGCACTAGTGGGCACTGGGCTCATATAGGCGGCACTGGTGGGCACATATAGACGGCACTGGTGGGCACAGATAGGCGGCAAGGATAGGCGGCACTAATGGGCATTGATGGGTGGCATTGATGGGCAGCAGTGATGAGCATTGATGGGCAGTAGCGATGGGCATTGATGGGCAGCACTGATAGCCAGCACTGACTGGCATCACTAATGGTCACTGATTACTGGCACTTGTAGGTACAGATTGGTGGAAATTGTGGGCACTGGTTGGCACTGATTGCTGGCAGTGGTGGGCAATCATTGCTGGCACTGGTGGGCACTTAATTGTTCCCACCAGTGCCCTGTTTACATACTTAGCTGTCCACTGTGAGGAGATGCCTCTGTCAGTGTGAGGCGAAGAGAGCCGATTACCGGCATCTCCGTGTTTACATGTGAATGGCTGTGATTGGATACAGCCGATCACACGTTTAAAGAGCCACGGGTCTTTACACAGATCGGGGTCACGACGTGTCCTAGAAACATGGTGCGGCCGCGATCGCCATGCTGTGCGCCCCCAGGGGCGCGCAAGATAGGTCGTTCTGGGAGGCCGTCATATGACATCCACCCAGAACGAGAGCCGCGCAAGTGGTTAAAGTGAAACACTAAAATAAAAAAATCCTCTAAATATCGTGCCTGGGGGCCCCCCTTAGTATGCCTGTAAAGTAGCGCATTTTTCCTGTGTTTAGAAAAGTACCACAGCAAAATTACATTTCTAAAGGAAAAAAAGTCATTTAAAACTGCTCACGATAAAAAAAAATTGAAAAAAATGGCATGGGCTCCCTCCCCCAGTCCATTACCAGGCCCTTTGGGTCAGGTATGAATATTAAGGGGACCCCCGCACCAAAAAAAAAAAATGCGCGGGGGTCCCCCAAAAATCCCTACGAGGCCCTTCCCGGCTCTCTCCTGGATACTTATCCACTCGGCAGTGTGGGCTGTGCTCTCCCCCCTCCTCCTTCCTGCTAGTGCAGCTCCTTTGTGTCTGTGAACATCACTGCCTGTATGTTAATACAAGAGTGCTGCACTGTCAGGAAGGATGAAGGGGAGTGAGAACACAGCCCGCACCACATTCCTGCTCCCTCCTCCCCTTCTTGTTGCTCCCAGCGTTAGGCTGACAGCAGTGGTGATGCTGTTGTCACTACTTCTCTCAGCCTTGTAACAAAAGGAAACTGCCCCCATTCCTACAATAAACCATTGTGCCCTGGGCAGCCGCCCCTCCCGCCCACCCCTTGCCCTGGCCATTCCTTGTCCCAGGCCTGGTTACCAGCACATCAGGAATCTCCATGTGTGTATATATACTGACAGTGTCAGTAGAGCAGTGGATGGTGTCATAAGGGCAGATACTGGTGTCAGTAGTTTTTATTTTTATTATTTTATTTTATATTCATTTTTACAATTGTATTTTTTTTGTAATCTTTTTCATTTTTTTTCGAAGACAAAAGAAAATTTTTTATTTGGTGAAATATCAGGGTTCTAAAAAAGGGGAATATGCACCACACAGGGTGATTAGGGTGTGCCCAGGCACACCTGGCACACCCTGTGCGCACACCTATGGTCCAATGCTATATTGAACAATCACAGGCATTGGAAAAAAACAGTGGCTGCTGATCTGTGTATTCTGACAGTGGAGGAATCCCTCCCCCCATTGTCAGAATACAATAGAGTAGTGGAGAGGATTCCCCCATCCACCTCGAATGTGTAAATGGGGGAATCCATTTGTTTTTTTGGTTCAGCCCTCTGGGGAAACAAAAAAAAACAGAGGCATGTATGGTAAGCTTTAGGCATAGTTCAAAGAACCCCTAAAAACCTCTAGAGGAACGTAATGCCGCATACACACGATTGGAATTTCCGTCAGAAAAAACTTGGATGTTTTTTCCCATGGAATTCCGCTCAAGCTTGCCTTGCATACACGCGGTCACCGTCAAGAACGCGGTGACGTACAACACTACGACGAGCCGAGAAAATGAAGTTCAATGCTTCCGAGCATGCGTCAAATTGTTTCTGAGCATACGTGATTTTTTTGCACGTCCTAATTGCATACAGACGAACGCATTTTCGGATAGGAACTTTTCCCGACCGAAAAATAGAGAACCTGCCCTCAATCTTTTGCTGGCTGGAATTCGGCCAGCAAAAGTCAGATGGGGCGTACACAGGGTCGCATTTTACGGGCCGGGGTTATGGCAGCTAGCTGCTGCCATAACAACTATATCCGCCGACAAACTTTGGACATACACCGGCGTGCGGCGGTCCGGAAGTGGTTAATAGTCACAAATCAATAGCAGCTGAATAAACTACAGTATTGAGTGGAAGACAGTATTTGTAGCCTGCAGATTCACTGAGCACATTAGCTATGCTGGCTAGATCACTATGATGGCTTTATAATATAAGAGTCTTAAAAGAGGAGTATGGGAATTGTTTTTATTGTAGAATACATACTTACCTGGGTGGATGCTGCATCTGTCCAATTCTGCATCTGTCCCATGCCGGCTCTAAGGCCGAAAACCGAGCGATCAAACACAGCCGATTGCTCGGTTCTCACCACTCCCTGAGCAGAGAGCAGGTGACTGTCAGTCACCTGCTCTCTGCTTTGCCCCTCCAGTACTCTCTGGAGTGCTGAGCTGTGGAGGTGGCAGGAGCGGCAAGCTCAGCCTCTTAGCGACTCGCTGAGAGGCTGAGCCGGGTGCCAGTCCCGGCATGTGGACAGTCCCGGTCATAAGGTTGCGATCTTTCCCGAGCCTGGACCGGCTCTGTGACGTCAGGCTTTAGCTTCAGCCCGCTGTCTGCTGAAAATGGGTCACAGGAGTGAATGAACTGCACTCCTGTGATCCACAGAATTACAGCCAAACAAGCTTTGGCTGTACTGCTCCTTTAACCACTTCTGGACCGCCCACCGCACATATACTGCGGCAGGGTGGCCCGGCTACGCCCGGCCCAGCTGCGCATGCATTAGATACAGCGGGCGCGTGCCCACCGCGGGAGCTCACCCGTGGGTCCGACGGGTTAACCTCTTCCCTACTAGTGCAATTTATACAGTGATCAGTGCATTTTAATAGCACTGATCACTGTATTGGTGTCACTGGTCACCAAAAAGTGTCACTTAGGGTCAGATTTGTCCGCCGCAATGTGGCAGTCCTTCTAAAAATCGCTGATCCCAGT
The DNA here is from genome assembly GCA_037952925.1 of Lithobates clamitans. Classification (NCBI taxonomy): domain Eukaryota; kingdom Metazoa; phylum Chordata; class Amphibia; order Anura; family Ranidae; genus Lithobates; species Lithobates clamitans. The sequence goes on from JBBGZY010002913.1 coordinate 619,056, forward strand.
CATTACTAGTAAAACCAATAAAAATAAAAAAGAAAAAGTCCCTAAATCTTTCCCCTATTTTGTAGACGCTATATCTTTTGCGCAAACCAATCAATATACGCTTATTGCAATTTATTTTTACCAAAAATATGTAGCATAATACATATTGGCCTAAACTGATGAATACGTTTTTTTTTTTTATATATTTATTTTGGATATGTATTATAGCAGAAAGTAAAAAAAAAAAAATATTGTTTTTGTTTTCAAAATTGTCAGTCTTTTTTTGTTTATAGCGTAAAAGATAAAAACCACAGAGGTGATCAAATACCACCAAAAGAAAGCTCTATTTGTAAGAAAAAAGGACATCAATTTTGTTTGGGTACAATGTCGCACGACCGCGCAATTGTCAGTTAAAACGATGCAGTGCCGTATAGCAAAAATGGCCTGGTCATTAAGGGGGTAAATCCTTCTGGTGCTGAAGTGGTTAAACATGTCAACAGGAGCTTTAAACTTCCTCAATAGCAGCAAAAAAAATGAAATCATATTGGGATGTTTACTTTCCAAAAGGTGGTCATTTAGGGGTGTTTAAACTGCCCTGGCATTACTATTTTTAATGTATTATATTCAAAATGTTCTTCTATTTGTTAGAGAAGGTCAGTGACTATTGATGGTGAGTGTGGCTTCACCTATAGTAACCCCAGTTTTCCTAATACAATCACCCCTACCGGTACTCGGTTGTCTCAGGGCTTTATACACAAAACTATAGTCTCTGTTCAGTCTCTTGTGCCGCTTGCCTAAAGACAGAGGTACTTGTGGTCTTCAGGGGTATCGGGATTAGACTGTTGCACAGCAGGTGAGGTGAGTAACCAGTACTGAACTCCAGAGGCAGGTATCGATCAGGGCAGGCAACAGCTGACAAGCATAATCCAGGGTCAGGCAGAAATCAAGGCAGGTGGCATATGATAAGTGTAAATCATGGCCAGGCAGAGGTCAGGGCAGGCAGCAGACGATAAGCATAATACAGGATCAGGCAGAGGCTGGGGCAGGCAGCAGACAACAAGCATAATCCAGGGTCAGGACAGAGAGCAGACAATAAGCATAATACAGGATCAGGCAGAGGCTGGGGCAGGCAGCAGACAACAAGCATAATCCGGGGTCAGGACAGAGAGCAGACAATAAGCAGAATCCAGGGGAAAAGAACAGATCATGACAGGCAGAAAACAATGAGTGTAATCTAGCATTAGATAGAGAATAGGGCTGTCAGCTGATGATAAGCATAATACAGGATCAGGCAGAGGTTGGGGCAGGCAGCAGACAACAAACATAATCCAGAGTCAGGACTGACAGCAGACAATAAGTAGAATCCAGGGGAAAAGAACAGATCATGACAGGCAGCAAACAATGAGTGTAATCTAGGGTTAGATAGAGGATAGGGCTGGCAGCAGATGATACGCATAATACTGGATCAAGCAGAGGTTGGGGCAGGCAGCAGACAACAAGCATAATCCAGGGTCAGGACTAACAGCAGACAATAAGCAGAATCCAGGGTAAGGCAGAGATCATAGCAGGCAGCAAACAATGAGCGTAATTTAGGGTCAGACAGAGATTAGGGCAGGCAGCAGATAGTAAGGAAATACAGGATCAGGCAGAAGTTAGGGCAGGCAGCAAACAATGAGCATAATCTAGGGTCAGACAGAGGTTAGGGCAGACAGCAGATAGTAAGTTAATACAGGATCAGGCAGAGGTCAGGGCAGGCAGCAGACAACAAACATAATCCAGGGTCAGGCAAAGGTAGGGACATATAAAAATCAAAAAGTCGCACTAAACTGAGGGTGACAACAAAAAGTGTCAAAAACCTCATACAAATATGAGAGTGGGTAGTGATCACTGAGTGAATAAAATATAATAAAAAATTGGTGTTTATCAATTTGGTTAGACGCTGTGAAAATAAACAAACAAAAAATGCAAATGACAATTAATTGATGGGACACAGATATTAATTGCTGTGTCCGAAAAGAATAGTCAACAATAAATGACACAATTACTGACAGATGAATTCTCAAATAACGTGACAAATCTATGAAAACTAAACACTAATGAAAAGAAAATTAAACCCAAAAAAGTCCATAGCTCAGACAAAAAAGTAATGTTTAAAGTCCATTCATGCTAAATGACATGCATGAAACAAAATTTGAATTTAGGAAGGACAAAAATAGTCAACTGACTGCACCACATCCCATAATTAACTGTAAAGTGAAGACAAAGGCTAAATTAGCCTGTACGGGGATAGGGGAAAAAAAGAAATAAATTCCCTTTTCCCCCTGGGACTTTTAAGGTGCTTCTTAACTCAACGATTAAACAATAATTTCCGTACCAGTTATAAAATTATTATTTTTATTTGATAAAGATTAAAAACATCTGTGTCTCACATGGAAAGGAAGAGACATAAAAAAAGCGCTTAAACATAAATAATTTGACATAAATTCATTAACATTATACAATGCTACATAAAGCAGCTACTTATAGGTGCCATGACAATCTGCCGCTTGCTCGACATGTTTCGCTCAAATGTGAGCTTCTTCAGGAGTATTTAAAGGCAAATGATTGTGGTGGACTCTGAATGATGAGAAAATGAGCAAAGATCAATACATCAAAAATTCAAATATATACGAAATATATACAGAGTATAACCCAAGATATTGGATTTGGTTAATACAATGGTACAGAACACTAGAGTATATATACATAAATCTGAAAGCCAAATAAACCAAATAGTTATAAGTAAAGGAGATTTGAATTGCATATCTTACCAAGCTGCAGTGCAACCCTGTAGCATAAATGCCCGCATAGAATAGAACTGATGCCAACTTTAAAAGTAGGGGATTCTCATAGAGGAGGAACCTCAATGTCAAAAAGGTGACCACAGGGGTATATAAAGTATTTAAACAGGCCCTTTAGGAAATAAGAGATAAAGTATAAATTAAATGAAGGGATCGCATAGGATATCACTTTGATACCAAAACACCCGTATATTTAAGAGTGTATTACCTTAGATAGAACCAATTGCTAATCCTGATCGGGACCATAAAAGTCTCCCAGCCAGTACAGATTATAAAGCTCACATTTGAGCGAAACATGTCGAGCAAGCGGCAGATTGTCATGGCACCTATAAGTAGCTGCTTTATGTAGCATTGTATAATGTTAATGAATTTATGTCAAATTATTTATGTTTAAGCGCTTTTTTTATGTCTCTTCCTTTCCATGTGAGACACAGATGTTTTTAATCTTTATCAAATAAAAATAATAATTTTATAACTGGTACGGAAATTATTGTTTAATCGTTGAGTTAAGACGCACCTTAAAAGTCCCAGGGGGAAAAGGGAATTTATTTCTTTTTTTCCCCTATCCCCGTACAGGCTAATTTAGCCTTTGTCTTCACTTTACATGCATGAAACAAAGTTTGTCTCCAAGTGCTCTGTGAATAATGAAACAAAAACTTGCTGTGATGACAATAGAGTGCGCAGATAAACCTCCACCTCTTGATAAAAATGCTGCCTCTTACCAGATGGAATTGGTCTCTTAATTACAGGAGACCTAAAGGGCGAATGGCTGCAACCCCAGCCAGGGATCTTTAGACAGGCACTTAGCGTCCAATTCCAGGGGCTCTCTCCAGCTCACGTCAACATAAATGGAAATATCCCCATGTAAAAAACAAAGTGCTCCACATAGTATAAAATCCAACGTTTTATTGAGTGTAAAAAACAAAGATTGCACTTACAAGACCATTGAAGTTAGAAAGCGTATATGCAAAAGCCGGCCGGCTCCAAAGTAACCCGTGTCTTCCGGCTGTGTGAATAGCGGTGTCGTCAGGACGTAGCTCCTCCTCCCTACGTCGTTTCGTCTCAACAGGACGTGGTCAAAGGTAGGGACAGGCTAACCACAATAAAAAAAAAAAAAAAAGATTATAGTCTTATGTGCGCTGCCATTGTAGACAGATCTATTACAAACCCAGAGCCCATTAATTGTGACATTCATTTAAATTACTATAATGCCACCAATCAATTGGTGCAAAGGAGGCTAGGGAGATAGATCCTTCTTAGGGAGAAGGATACAGGCTGAAGGGAGTGCCACTACTTGTCAACAGGAACGGAGGAGGCATTCCAACCAGAGCAGGCAAAAGGGCTGAGAGCGCATCAGAGTTGGTTCCCTTAGGAAATATGGAGACAGGCAGTGCAGGAACGTGCAGGATGTTCAAACCTGAAAAATTACCTGGACAGGAAGGTGGAATAACATACTGAGGTGGTTAAAAAACATTGGCAATATTCTATACAGTTTTGAGTTTCTATGTACATGGAAGACGTAACCAAGCTTGAAAGATTTCAAGGTTAAGTCCACTGTATTCGTTAAAAAAAAATAGAATTTATGTGATTATTAAAGATTGCACATGCTGATTGTTTAAAGAAAAAAAAAAATTTTATACATTCTAATCCGTTTTATTTTATCACAAAGATTGTGCAAGTGATACGGTGACACCACAACTGAAGAGAAAGAGGTCATCACCAGACTTTGAGTAGTTCAACTTCGAAAATTCTCTGGCAAAGGAAGAGCTGAAGGTCGTCAGTATAGCGAGTTGAAATTTGGATTGGAAACTGTCCGTACTATGAGCTGCATCTCCAGCTAGGGTGATACAATCAATCAGTGAAGAGAATGAATGAGGGAACCGATTTTTATTTCACGACTCCTTTGTCCTCCCGTTAATGGAAGCCACTATAATGGGTTTTTGTCTTAGCACAGCTTTGGAAATAAAATGCATTCAATTTGATTGACATCAGTCTTCTTTTAACCTCAATTTGTTACTATGTAACTAGAGGTAACGTCTATGTAGGCCATGATTATTATTATTGTACTCATACTTTGTTATAGTTTTATTTAAATACTCTTGTTTTATTCAACTTTCAAATATGCTCTATATTTTTTTTTTTCCAGAATAAATTTTTATTGTTAGTAAAAGTCATGTTTTACAATGTCGTTGCAAATTGGTAATACAAAAGAATTCGTTTAACAATGTTCTGTTGTAAACTTATTACAATGGGTAGCTACTCATCACTATATATCGTAATTGACCTGTCTAACATTGAACAGAAGTATGGAATAAGAGACAACAAATAACCGTAAGTATTCATATACCAGAATTAAACATTTGAACAAATATTTCCATGTCCAGATTTGTTTGGGGTCCTGGTCGTCTCTATAAATGTAATGTCATTTTGTATTGTATATCGTTTCTGGATATGATGGTGCGTGGTAGGGTTGCGGTCATCGGACCACTAGCAATCCTACTCTTAGTTAATCAGGAAGGAAGGGAAGTCTGTATGGAGGGAAAAGGGGGGAAAGGATCATAGGTTTGGGGGTATTTGATATCTAAGGATGGTGTGTTTAGGTATGAGGTCAAAAACAAGTCCTTGTTATCATTATATAGGTTCGTGATTAGGGAGGTGATGGTTGTAAGGTATGTTGAGATATAAGATGGAGGGAAAAGAGTAAGTGAGGAAAGTAGGATGAACTATAATGAGTCCTCCTCCGAAAAGGATTCAGATGTCTGAGTATGTTCTCAGGACGACAGATCTGTGTATTCAGCTGTCGTTTGGAAATGTTGCCAGCAAGACCAAACATACCTGAATTTAGAGGGCGTATCTCTGGCTTGGTGAATCAGTTCCTCCATTTCTGCTATTCTATTGATTCATTTGAACCAGTCGGCTATAGTAGGGGGCTTGGAGGATTTCCAGAGAGTCGGGATGCACAGTTTTGCTGCGTTAATCATATGTAGGGCAAGAGAACGGTGATAATCTTTTTTTGGGATGGATGAGTGGTGTAGGAGCATTTGGGCAGGGGTAAGTGCAATCTGATAGGTGGTAATTTTAGTGATAATACGTTGGACTTCTTTCCAATATGGTTGGATGAGTGGACAAGACCACCATATATGGATCATCAAGCCTTCTCCTTCTGAGCATCTCCAGCAAGTGGAAGGGATGGAGGGGGAAATTTTGTTTAGTTTTATTGGAGTTTTGTACCATTTAGAGAAGATCTTAAAATTGTTTTCTTGTGTTGACACGTTAATTGAACCTTTATGAATGAAGGAATATATATTTTCCCAATCGTGGTCTGACAGGTCTAATGCTAAGTCTCTTTCCCAGCTACGAGTGGCTATATTGGATTTGGGAGTGTGTTCAGAGAAAAGAAGTGTGTAAATTTCAGAGATTACATGTCTCTGTGGTTCCGTCATGGAACATAGTTCTTCAAAGGGTGTGAGATGTCTGGAAAATGCGGTTTTCTTGGGAGGGTGATTGAGAAAGTGGCTTATTTGATTGTAAGTCCATGGGGGAAAGGATCTTCCGGATGTATGTGTGGGTAGGTTAGTAATAGGTACGAAGGTGTTCCCGGGAAAGAATTGCTTTGCACGTATATCGTCATGGGGCCAATATCCCTCCAGGAATGTCGCGGAAACACCCGGTGGGAAGTCTGGGTTATTTCGTAGCGGGGTCATGGGGCCTGGGCAAGAGGAAATGAGATGTTTTTGGCATGCTATCTTAAATGAGTAAATTGTGGAGGAGATCAAGGGATGTTGTGTGCATGCCAGAGGCATCTGTTGTGAGGGAGTCCAAGGCAGTTGTTTAAGTGGGATTGGGGTAAATTCATTTTCAATTTGTGTCCAGGCTTTAGATTGTGAGTGGACATTCCAATCCACTATTCTAGACAGTTTGCAAGCCATGTGATATTTGGCGATGTCGGGTAGTGCTATGCCTCCTTTTAATTTGGGTAGTGTGAGTCTGTCGAAACTGATTCTGGGGCGGCTCTTGCCCCAAATGAATTCGCTACACGCCCTGCGATATGAAGCGAAAAAGGCTTGCGGTAATCTTATGGGGACTGTTTGCATGACATAAAGTATTCTAGGGAGAATGTTCATTTTAATTATCGAAGCCCTTCCAAACCAAGAGAAAAGACCTGTTGACCAGGACTTAAGATCTTTTTGAATTTGTTGGAGGATCGGTATATAGTTTTTGAGATAGAGATCCGATAGGTGGGCCGGAAGGCGGATCCCGAGGTATATAATTACATCTTGGGTCCACTTGAAGGGGAAGTTAGCTTGACAGGATTCAAGTGTTTCCTTCCTCAAGGATATGTTGAGGGCTTCGGATTTTGTGTAGTTAATTTGTAAATTGGTTAAGAATTTAAATGTGGCAAGATCTTTTAGCAGATTGGGTAATGTAATGTGGGGTTCAGTCAGGAACAAGAGGATGTCATCTGCGAAGGCAGATAGCTTATATGTATTCCCTGACATGGAGATTCCTTTGATATCAGGGTTGGATCGTATGCGTTGAAGAAGAGGTTCTAAGGTAAGGACAAATATCAACGGTGAAAGCAGGCATCCCTGGCGTGTTCCATTCGACATGGAGAAGGCACTCGACAGGTGGCCATTGACACGGACTTGTGCAGTAGGAGAGGCATAGAGGGCCATTATAAATTGCATCATGCGGTCTCGTATACCAATCATTTTAAGTACTGCTGACATATAGTCCCATGCCACCCTGTCGAATGCCTTCTCCGCATCCAAGGACAAAAAATAACCTTGTTGTTGGGTGGAAGTTAACCATTTGTGAATATTGATCGCCTTGGTTGTGTTGTCTCTGGCTTCCCGGCCTGGTATAAAACCTACTTGGTCTAGTGAGACAAGGTTAGGCAGGAGAGGCAGAAGACGATTAGCCAAGATCTTGGCATACATTTTGAGATCAACATTCAGTAATGATATTGGACGGTAGTTTGACACTTTTGATGCATCTTTATTGGGCTTAGGTATTACAGCTATATGTGCTGTCAGTAGGTCCCTAGGTGGGGGATTGTCAGAGGATAGGGAGTTGAATGCAGCCAAGAAGTGTGGTTTGAGAGTGTCAATGAAAGTTTTATAATAACCGGTTGTTAGGCCGTCAGGACCGGGACTTTTGCCGGCCTTCAGTTGTTTGAGGACCATATCCAATTCATCTGACGATATGGGTTGATCCAGATCTTCAGCTGTTGCAGAAGAAATGCGTATGGGGCTGTATTGGGTGAGGAAATCTTGAATGGCTTTCGTTCTTTGAGTGTCTACCCTCTGTGGGTTGGGGGGATGTATGTTGTATAACTGAGAATAGTAGTTTACAAAATGTGCGGCTATTTGGTCGTTGGAGACTATTTTTGTCCCCTTAGCATCTATTATCGAGTGTATCGTGGTGTGGGCTCTTTTGGCTCTGAGCGCTCTTGCTAATATTTTGCCAGATTTATTGCCATATTCATAAAATATTTTTTGGGAAAGAATATAGTTTCACTTGCTTGTTCAAGGCTTCTAATAGGTCATTTCTGGCTTGGAGCAATTCAGGGAGGGATGTCATTGCTTGGGAAGTTTTGTGTGCTCTTTCCAGTGTTTGTATTCTTGCAGTCAGTGTATTTATGAGTTCCTGTTTGTCCTTCCTACGTTTAGCCGAGAGTGCTATTAATTCTCCCCGTATGGTGCTTTTATGTGCTTCCCAGCGTATCATAGGTGAGATATCCGGTGAGTCGTTTTCAGTAAAGTACAGTGAAAGACGTTCTTGTATGGTAGTCATTATGGCAGTATCTGTGAGAAGCGAGGGGTCCAGACGCCATATTTGGGGACGGGTGTTAGTGTTTGGGAATTCTAACGTCATGGATATTGGGTGATGATCCGATAGATACATAGGCTCAATTGTGGCCGAGGTTAACATCGATAGATCTCTTTGAGAGAGGAATAAGTAATCTAGTCTGGAATGTCTGTTATGTGGATTTGAATAAAACGTGAAGTCTTTCTCGTTAGGGTGGAGTGTCCGCCAGGAATCATGTAAAGACAGATCTTTGAGTTGTGATTTAATTGCGCGTAGGGCGCTGAAAGGTAGGATTGTGGAGCCATTCGAGGTGTCATGAAGGGGATTTAGGGGGACGTTGAAATCCCCACCTAGGATCAAAAGGCCTTCTTGGAATAAATTGAGTTTTTGTAAGGTGGACCGGAAAAAAGGGACTTGTTTCGTGTTTGGTGCATATATGTTGGCCAGGGTGATTCGCCTACCATATAGTGTACCTTTGATAAAAAGGTAACGTGCTTCCGTGTCTAAGCAGGTGTCTTTGATGTGAAACGGGCAATTTTTAGCGAATAGGATGGAGACTCCTTTGGATTTTGCAGCTTTATTAGTCGCGTGGAAGAAGGTTGGGAAGCGGTAATTAGAGAGCTTTGGGATGGAGCTTGTTTTAAAATGGGTCTCTTGGAGAAAGATAATGTCAGCTTTATTTTTTTGTAGGGAAAGTAATAACTGAGAGCGTCTTTCAGGGATGTTAAGGCCCCTTATGTTAAGGGATAGGATTTTGATTGTTTTGTTTTTGGTGGAAAAGGCTTGCGGCATAGTGAGAGAGTGGATGAAGTTTTAGATAAGTTGGCACAAGAGTGTAAGGAGTTTTCGTATTACTATGAGTACTCGTCGGAGGAGGAGAACCAGGATACAGGAGGCAGGAAGGTAGAATAGAAACGTCGCGTCTATCGAAGGGGAGTGGCAGTAGTGGTTGGGGAGCAAGGGTGGGTATGCGGGTAGGATAAAATGATACTTTCGTATTTCAATCTGGTGATGTTATGAGTGAGGATAGTAGGGGGACTTGTGTAAGTGTGTGAATGCTTCCGGTGACAAGCGAGAGCCCGCTCGCTAGTCCAAAAACAGTATATACCTGTATTTAGGTATGCCCGGAACGATTCTGTGGCGTGCGGTGGAGTCTAGTATGTGGGTCAGTATTGGAGGTTGTTATTGCCATTGAGGTGAGGAGCGGCTGAGATCGGTAGAGAGAGTGGAGATACACAAAGGGTTGGCTATCCGCTAGACCGAGAGGGAATGTAAGCTAGGTGAGGAGGTGGAAAATGGTACTATACTGAAGCTGATTTGCAGCTCAGGGGGGCGTATGGATAGATGTAAGGTATATCCGTCAGAGGGTTCTGTAGAGATATTGTGGGGGGGAAGGGGGGGCATTGATTTTTGTAAAGGGAGGAATCCGTTTTTGGATTACTAGATTAATCAGGGTGTTTATGCATTGTACTCGTACGTTTTGAGCTTAGTATCTTTATGTCATCTAGGCACGAGTTCACTTGAATTTTATTTGCTCGTTAATACAGAGTTTTCAGTTTTTTTTCAGTTTTTTTCCAGTGGCAGGGTGTAACAGAGAAACTTAAATAAACCTTAATGCTGAACTTATAGTTATTAACTGTGCTAGAAAAAGTTCAAACTAACAATAACACTTGCAGGTCATGTTTACAACTATGGTTTAGCTTAGTTGGGTTAAAGTAGCTACTCCCCTGTGCTCAGGGTAAGGCAGTCTGACCCCCATGTCATTGTACGCCGTGTGTCAATATGGCTTGAACCGATTAATAGGCCAAGTGAGCGGTAGGGCCGGGAGTTAACTGGGGAGGTATGTTTTAGAGTTTTAAAGCATGCGTGAAGGATACATGTATAGGAATGTTCATGGCTAGTTAGTATCCTCCAGTACATGTATAGGCTGATTGAGAGTCATTCATCTAAGATAACCTGGGGATAGTATATATGTGCCGTTGGTGCTGAAGCATTTATTTTCGATTAGCGGTGGGGGAGTTTTATATAGAGTTTGCTATTCACGGTGTTCAATACTTTTGTTGGTGTAAGGAGATGTTGCTGAAGGTAAGAGAAGCGTCTGGGGGGCAACCCAAAACAAACGGGGCGAAGCCCCCCTTAGGAAGGAGGGTCCTGCCCCATTCTTGCAGCGCCGCGCCCCCATATTTTGGGTATCAGGACTCTCGTCCTCTAATGGGAAGTATCTCCCTGGGGTGGGGTACTGTAACACAACCGGAACTTGTATGTGAAGATTTATAGACATGGGGGATGTTCCAATTATATCTACAGACTGTACCCCCCAAAGCTTTGCAAGAGGGCACCGTTCAATATGGTCATTAAGATCATTATAGCATACGTATAGTACCCCACAACGTGCGTGGTTGTAGATTAGGAGGGGGCAGACTAATGCCAGTATGAGAGTGTCTGCAGTTAACCTGTGGTGCAGTGGTAAATCTCTAGCAATTAAGCATGTACACTGAAATTTCTGTACCTAGTAGCATATACACCAGACACGTTGAGGATAGTGATCCACGGGAGCAGACCTCCCTAATTACCAAATATGGAAAGTGATAGCCTGGTTGGAGGATGAGAAAAGGGTATCACTTTGACGGGTATTCTTGTTAGAAAGGAGCCATGCGTTGGGCAATAGCCGCATTAGCCTTATTGAATTGTGCATTATTCAAACTGCTACAATCGAGCACGTTTGTTCAGATTGTCAGTTATCATGCACTTATGTGTGGTTATTTAACGTCTATGACAGTTCTGTGCACTCCCATGGATCACCACCCCCACTGCCACCGCCTCGTCACTGCTAAAGCATATAGAGCACTGAGAAAGGAAAGATAAAATTATATAGTGCATAATAAATCATGGCTAAATAATGCATTTATGAACATCAAGAAAGTATTAAAGGGATCTAAAGACAGTATATTGCGATCGAGTCCTCCCCCCATATTAAAACGAGGTGGGTATATCGATGGGTACAAGCTCAAATCTGGAAAGGATACGGGGATAGCCAGGTCAAGATCATCAACGTCAATCAGAGTAGTTTGAATATAGGTGACAGACCTTAACAACGTGATAATCGCCGCTCTCGATGGAGAAAGGATTCGGTCCGATGCTTATGTTTTCAAGTGTCCGTAGCGCGCATTGTTGTATCACACATGCTTTGCTTTATTTGGTGACCTAAGTAGAGGGGAAGCGACAGTCTCACAGACCAGAAACACAGGGTGAGCTAGTGTAAGAACTGTATGGTGGACGTAGCCTGTAGGGAAGAACAAGAAATTAGCCTGAGGAGTCCACTTAAACGGATGGTAGTAAAGAGAAAGTTTTTTCTAGCATTGCTGAAGCTGTTGTTGTCAGTAGCGTTCCCGACGGGCTCTCCTGGTTTGCGGGGCGTTCATCGAGCTGGAGCCGCTCTCGGTGCCTTGTGCTGGTAGACGGCTTCTGGTTTCCGAAGGGGAGCGTTGCCTCCTGTAGCGATGTTGTTGAGTTTCCATTGGCTCTAGTTCCGGTGGGATCTTTCTGGTAGCCGGTGGACAAAATTCCGCATACCACTCGGGGACCTCCATGAACGGTATGTCCAGGGTGTCGCAGAAATAGCGTAGATCCTCCGGCACTCTGAGTAGTGCGGATCGTCCCTGCGACGAGGCTGACAGGCAGAAGGGAAATTTCCACCTGTATGGAATTCCCTTGGTCCGGAGCACATCCAACAGGGGGCGCAGTTCCCTGCGACGTTGCAGTGTTATCATTGAAAGGTCCTGAAAAAGGCGAATTTCAGCGCCATTATGTGTCAGCTTTGTGGTGTTTCGCGCCTTACGCAGAAGCTCCTCTTTCAGTTGGTAATCGATGACATGGCATATTACATCCCTAGGCGGGTCCACATCTCTCCCCCGTGGGCGTAGGGCATGATGGATGCGTTCCATACCTATAGGTGTAGCGGGGGGTTTATTCAGAAGGTTGTTGAAGAAGCAGGTCACTTCAGCCATTAGCCTATCTGCCTCAATGGATTCCGGCAGGCCGCGCACTCAGAGATTGTGGCGCCTGCCGCGGTTGTCCAAATCTTCCACGTGTCGGTTCAGGTCCCGTAGCTGTAAGGTGTGTGTGTCAAGAACCTGACATGTGCGGCGGAGTACAGTGGAATGAGTAGTAGTCGTCTTCTCTACTTCTTGGACCCTGCCCGCGATGGCTTGTATGTCGATCTTAAGGTCCGTGATAGCTGCTGTTAAAGCAGCCGTAAGGGTGTTTTTTATGTCCATTGCCACGGAATGAAGATCCTGGAGACTCGGTTGTGAGTGCGGAGTAAGGATTACCGCTCCCGCATTAGAGGATGAGCTGGCCCCCGTCTCAGGGCCTGCTGTCTGAGGCGAGCCTCGTGTGGGCGCCATGTTGCCAGAGTGGGTCCGGAACATTTCTGGAATATTCTGGCTAATCCTACCAGTCAGGTCTCGGGGGGACCTGGATCTGGATGCGGAGGAGCTGCGTGAAGCGGTCCCCATGTTTTCCGGGTGATCAGATGGGGATAAACCTCCGTTGTAGTCAGATTTACCTCTCCGTCAGCGGGAGCAAGTGAATTAAGCTGCCATCTTCTCCCGAGGTCAGGCCACGCCCCCATGCTCTATATTTTATATCATATTTGTGCCTTCAGCCACCCCAATGGTAAGAGGATCATGCATTTATGATGAAAAATGTCCTAAATTATCATTGATTATGTACAAACGTAGCCTTTTTTGTATTACCCTTTTGTAGCCTTGATTCATCGGGACCTTCTGAACCTTCAGACATGTGTTTGTTTTTTAATCTACTTAGCCCTAAGTAGAATCAACGTCTGAACTTCACTTTGGCATGTCCATCACCAAGTTCTAGTCTACATGAGACACGCTGCAATTTTTGGATTTTACTCTAAAGAGTTGCCTTAAAAGGAAACTGATTCAGCTTGACCAGAGCAGAGGCTTCCAAAAATATCCGGCACCCCAAACCTCAGACCTACACCTTTATTTGTGATCACTGTTTTTTTTTTTTTTCTAACACTGGGCAGATGATGGTGAATCAATCAGAAGTAAAGGAGATCATTCTAATCGGATTTCCTGGACTTAAAGCAGAATTCTACGCTCCGGTCTCCCTTGTAATGCTTCTTATCTACATTGCATCTTTGTCTGCCAATGGTACTGTTATTAGTCTGGTCATCATGAAGAAACATTTACGTAAACCGATGTACATCATCATAGCTAACCTTTCATGTTCTCATCTCCTTTATGACACCGTAACATTACCAAAAATCATAGCCAGGTATTGGTTTGGAGCTACCACGACTTTTCCGGAATGCCTTCTTCAAATGTTCCTGATCCACACCCTGGGCCCCACTGACTCCTACACCTTCATGCTTATGGCTATCGACCGCTTCTTCGCCATCTGCAAGCCCCTGCGGTACTCCTCAATCTTCACCAGCAGAGTGGTCGCCATGTCTTGTGGCACCTGCTGGGTTGCAGCAATCAGTACTGCCTTAACAGCCCTGGTGATGAACTCGCAGGCGCCTCCTTGTGGTTATAACAAAATCAACACTATAATGTGCACCAACATAGCAGTCACTGCACTGGCTTGCAAAGATGTCTCCGTCATCAAGAAGACAACGTTTGTCTTTTCCATGTTTATACAATTTGTGCCGTTAAGTTTCATCCTGTTGTCGTATATCACCATTATTAATGTTATCCGTTTGTCGGCCAGCAACGGGACCTGGCGGAAGGCTTTTTACACCTGTGCTACGCATCTCTTTGCAATGACTGCGCATTACGCCCCGCGACTGTTCGTGTTCTTGGCCAATGAATTCAGCCTGGTTTTTAATGCAGACTTAAGCGTGTTAGTCCTTTGCGTATACTCCTATGTACCACATATATGCAATCCTATTATATACTTTTTCAGAAACAAGGACATAAAACAGACATTTATGAGTTCTGTAATAAGATTTATGAATTTTAAAGTGAAGAAAGATGTAATGATTAAGACAATTACTGAATAAACAGAATGATACATTCATAATCAATAAATCTGGGAATTGGGAAGCCTTGTAATTTAGAAATAAGTATAACATTCCAGTGGAGTGGAGATCATGCACATGGTGATCTTGGGGACAGCTTTCTGGTTTTGCGCATATATTTTGTTGTTACTTTACATCTTAAGTCTGCCTGTCCTCATTTGCAGTACTGGAATGAAACTACAGGGGATATTTACGAAAGGCAAATCTACTTTGTACTACAAGTGCACTTGGAAGTGAAGTCACCGTGGATCTGAGGGGAAGATCTGAAATGAGGGGAAGCTCTGCTGATTTTATCATCCAATCATGTGAAAGCAAAAATGCTGTTTTTTATTTTCCTTGCATGTCCCCCTCAGATCTACAGCAACTGCACTTGAAAGTGCACTATCAGTGCACTTTGTGATGCAAAGTGGATTTGCCTTTCGTAAATGACCCCCTACAAGTGAAAGGCTAACAAGAGCAGTAGAAGTGAAGGGCTATCGAAAGCAACAAAACGGCTCGGGTGTCCAAAATACGGTGTTTCTTAGTCCTGGACCCTAGCCTTGTGTATTATCTACTGGTTCAAATAATATTCTTTTATACCCTCCCTGTTGGTCCTGGAATGTAGTCTCTTGTACCATCTAGCATGCTGTCTATACAGACATAGGTGCAACAACTGTTCTCCTACAAGTAAACTGTGTTTAGTACTTTCTGCCACTAGGTGGTAGTGTGATTGTACAATGTCATATTCCCTATACTTGAGGAGCCTCTAAACCTTTTTAAACAAGGGGCCAGTTTACTGTCCTTCAGACTTTAGAGGGCTAGATTGTGGCCAGTAGGAGTAGAAAATGTCCTGGCAACTGTGGAAATAAGCAATGCCTCAGGCTGGATGGTAAGTGGGAGTAAATACAATTACACAGAACCTGTAGTCTGTAGGAGGAGGAATAATGCCACATCACTAGTATCAGAAAGATGAACAGTACTCCATCATTGGTGTAAGTGAGAGGAATAGTGCCTCATCATTAGTGTCAGTGGGCAGAATAGTGCCTCCACATTAGTATTAGTGGGGGGAATATTGGAATACTATCCCATTATTGGTATTAGTGGAAGGAATAGTGCTCAATTAATGGCACCAGTGGGAAGAATTGTGTCCCATTAGTGGCATCAGTGGGAGAAATTGTGCCCCATCATTGATATCAAGGGGAGAAACCCTGCCCCATCATTGGCATTAGTGGGAGGAACCCTGTCCCATCATTGGTATCAGTGGGAGGAATAGTGTCCAATCATTGATATTAGTTGGGGGAATAAAGACCCATCCTTGGTATTAGAGAGAGGAATTGTGCCCCATCATTAGTATTAGTGAGAGGAATAGTGCCCCATCATTGCTAGCAGTGGGAGTAATAGTGTCCAATCATTGATATTAGTTGGGGAAATAAAGACCTATCCTTGGTATTAGAGAGAGGAATAGTGCCCCATCATTAGCATTAGTGAGAGGAATAGTGCCCCATCGTTGGTATCAGTGGGGGGAATAGTGCCCCATGGCATCAGTGGGAAGAATTGTGCCTCATTATTGGCATCAGTGGGAGGAATTGTGCCCCATCATTGGTATCAGTGGGAGGAATTGTGCCCCATCATTGGTATCAGTGGGAGGAATAGTGCCCCATCATTGGTATCACTGGGGGGAACAGTGCCTCATCATTGGTATCAGTGGGAGGAATGGTGTCACCTCATTGATATCAGTGGGAGGAATAGTGCCCCATCATTGGTGTCGGTGGAAGGAATAGTGCCCCATCATTGGTATCAGTGGGATGAATAGTGCCCCATCATTGGTATCAGTGGGAGTTATAGTGCCCCATCATTGGCATCAGTGGAAGGAATAGTGTCCCATCATTGGTATTAGTGGGAGGAAAAGTGCCCCATTAATGGCATCAGTGGAAGAAATAGTGCTCCATCATTGGTAGCAGTGGGAGGAATAGTGTCCAAAAATTAATATTAGTTGGAGGAATAGTGCCCCATCATTGGTATTAGTGAGATGAATAGCGCCCCATCGTTGGTATCAGTGGGAGGAATAGTGCCCCATCACTGGCATTAGTGGGACAAATTGTGCCTAATTATAGGTATCAAGATGAGAAACTCTGCCCCATCATTGGCATCAGTGGGAGGAATAGTGTCCCGTCATTGGTATCAGTAGGAGGAACAGTGCCCCATCATTGGCGTCAGTGGAAGGAATAGTGCCCCATCATTGGTATCAGTGGGAGGAATAGTGCCCCATCATTGGTATCAGTGGGAGGAATAGTGCCCCATCATTGGTATCAGTGGGAGGAATAGTGCCCCATCATTGGTATCAGTGGGAGGAATAGTGCCCCATCATTGGTATCAGTGGGAGGAATAGTGCCCCATCATTGGCGTCAGTAGGAGAAATGACTAGATAAAAGCAAAGAAAGGGCTACACATTGGAGAATACTGCTCTTGTTGAACTACATGATTTTGATGTCATATCTTGTCTCTGTATTCCAATAAAATAAGGGTTTGGCTATATGTGTCCAGCAACACAATGTGACGAATAAGAGGCCTTTCTGCAGCAGCTTTCCAACGGGTTATGGGCCCAGCTACAGCCAAAGCACTAAATACCACAGCCGGGGAGGTTATATAGAGTTGTAGGTACAGACCAAACCAATTAAAAATGAGTAGATAGAGAAATCTCAAAGTACTTTTTCCGTGAGCATAGATGGTTAGTGAATTGTCCACACATGCAAGTGTGAAATTGCAAAAGAAATGTTGGAGGAGCTACAAATTACATAAGTGCGGCCCTTAGCAATAAACTGTTCTTAAAGTAGTATTAAAGCCGCACATTTTTTTTCTAACACTCCAATGTATTTAGGGCAGGTGAGCAGAAGACAAAGGGGTTGATTTACTAAAACTGGAGAGTGCAAAATCTGGTGCAGCTGTGCGTAGAAACCAATCAGCCTCCAGGTTTTTCGTCAAAGCTCAATTGAACAAGTTGAAGTTAGAAGCTGATTGGCTAACATGTACAGCTGTACCAGATTTTGCACTTTCCAGTTTTAGTAAATCAACCACAATGTTTAAAAAAAAAAAAAAAAAATGCATAAACTTAAAATTAGGTGCATTTACATATCTGCGAGGTTATTCTTGCCTTCAGACATGCTAAACTTCACTCCGACGCTGATACAGCCATTATCTCGCTCAATGCGGAAAACACCTTTGAAAATATCAGTTTTCAATGGTTATTTCTGGTCATGAAGAAGTTTGGTTTTCACGGGTCCTGTGTTGGATTTCATACAGAATATTAATTCTTCCCCAACGACACATCTGGTCTCCCCAGGGTCCATTTCTGATCCCATTCACCTTACGAAGGGGACGCGTCAAGGCTGTCCCCGCGGGAGCTGAGGGAGTGGGACACAGAAGAGCACTAATGGGATCCCCCAATGAAAAATAATAGAATATCCAAGAAGTGTTAGTAGGGGCTCCACTTATTGTGAAGACCTTGAGTTGCATATGGCTGGAATCAGAAGCCAAAGGTATGGTTGTGTGCACAATGAATAACACAATGGGTGTTATTCTGCGTCCCACTACCTCAGCTCCCGCGGAGGACTCCTCTAGTGGTCCCTGCCCTCGGGCCACACAATCCTAACCAACATACATGCAGCATCTGCCCCGGAAGAGTGGGCATACATCCCACGAAACGTGTCAGTCATACACAGATGCTACATGCCCTACAAGTTGGCTCTACATGTTCCATAATTAATAATACATTTTTTAACTGCGATAGACTGTAAATAATTTACTACATGCTGTCCCAGGTGATTTTATAGATGTGGATGATGGTTTTTTCCTATGTTATGTAACAAATTTTGATACTGTTGACATGCTTTATGATTGCCTGTTTGGTCTTGCTATGCATATGCTTGTCCATGAAATTATGTATGATATTACTATAAATACATTGTGTCGTTTACGGCTTAAAAATAAAACTCATTTGTTTTACAATTACTGCTTGCTAGCCTTGAATTCATGCTTCATGCAAAGTCCCTTGTTTACATAATCCTTCCTGTTCACTCCGACAGGGTATAGATTGGTTACTGCATAGATCACCTATTCTAATTATGCTTCAGAATGAGGCTGCTTTGGTGTCCCCTTCAAACTAATAGTGGTGCTTCAATGAACCCTTAAAGTTTTACCCTCTCATCTTACAGGCAATCTGTTAATCAAAGACAATGTAATAGATTGGCAGAAGGTCTGAAAGCTAATAGGAGCCCTGTGTACTGTCTCTCACCCATGGGTGTGCGCAGCCTCTTGCATTAGGGTGTGCACCTCAAAGCTCAAATACATATTCATGTGTATATGTACTGATGGTGTCAGTAGGGCAGTGGACAGTGTAATTTTGTTTATTTTCTTTTCCAAAAAATTATTTTCTTTTGTAACATTTTTTTTGGGGATGAAATATCAGTGGTCTAAACAGGGGGGAATATGCACCACACAAGGCAATTAGGGTGTGCCCAGGCACACCTGGCACACCCTGTGGGCACGCCTATGCTCTCACCATTTGGCCACCCATGGCAGCCCCATGTTCCCAGAAGGATTGGAGTACTGGGTTTTCCTGTGGAAATCACTAGGATTCCCTCACATTGCCTCCTAACTTTGTTATAAACCATATAAGGAACTGTCACAAACCTACCATCTTCCAGCTTAATGTGTTTTTTATTATTATCAGTTAGTGGACTTTATTCAAATATAATTGGCCCAGGTAAAGGGTGTATTGTCCCACCCGGTGGTGGCTGGGGAGGTAAAACAAAAATCCTACTCTATTTCAACATTATACTCCCAACTTATGCAACAAACTACACATTCAGTGGGGCAATCCCTTTTGAAAGCATGGTCTAAGGACTTTCCAACTCTGGAGGATACCACAAAGCTTCTAGAAGGATATTCTGCAAGGTTATGGTCAATGAACTTTAGAAGGAGACCCAGTTCAAGCTTCTGCATAGGGCTTTTATCCCTGCCTTGATGGACTCCAAAAACCCTCTGTTGGCGGTCTGTCCCTGGTGCAGAGCTAGCTGGCCGATGCTACTACATCGCTTCTGAATGTGCACAGTAATCAGCACCTATTGGAACCAAATTCTTCAATACATTTTTGGTATTACGACAATAATGCTATCCAAGGACTCTCTATTTTGCACAGACGGATCCGGCCTCGTATTCTGCTGGGCAGCCTCACCCTCTGCCCCCTTGGATTTATCTTTGCTTACTGACAGCAAGGAGGGCCCTGCTTAAAGGGGTTGTAAAGGTAAGTGTTTCTTCACCTTAATGCATCCAATGCATTAAGGTGAAAAAACACCTGTCAGTGACCGCCCCCCCCAGCCCCCCATTTTACTTACCTGAACTCTCGAACTTGTCCCACAGGGATGCACCGTCTTTCTGCTAGGGGGTTCTCGGCTGTTGATTGGATAGATTGATAGCAGCGCAGCCATTGGTTGCTGTCAATCAAATCCAATGACGTGGCCACCGGGGGGTGGGGCCGAGTCCTGCATTTAGCCTCTATGGACGCCAAATGCTGACTCGGGATCGCGCCCGCAAGGTAACCCCCCAGAAGAACGCTTCTCCCAGGGGTTATCTGATGTTGGGAGGAGCCGAGAGAGCTGCAGAGGGACCCCAGAAGATGAGGTTTGGGACCACTCTGTGCAAAACGAGCTGCACAGTGGAGGTAAGTATGATATGTTTGTTATTTAAAAAAGAAAAAAATGCCTGGACATCTCCTGCCGCTCCCTCTGTGTCCGCGGTTAAGCGGGAGCTGAAGTCGCTTTTATATTTGGAGAAATTAGACATCAATAATTTTGTCCAGTCCATTTTTTACGTGGAATGTGTCAACTTTGGCTTTTTGTTTGTCCACTTTTTTTGTGTCATACCATGAAATGAACATGAGAATGCCTAAACATTTGTAATTGCAGCAATTTTCTCAGCGAAGTGGTGCATTATATGACTGACAGAATTGCAGGGGTGCCAATATTTTTGTCCAAGACTACCTGCCTGCCCGCCCCTGTACACCGAGCTTCGCACATGCAGCCCATTGTACAATTTCAGCAATGCTGAGATGAATTAACTCAGCCTAGCCAATGAAAGCAGCTGGTGATTGGTACCCAGAAGCCACCCAAAGATGTCAGCTGGGGGCTCCGGGGGGCCACATCACTGAAGTGAAGGTAAGTATAGCTCCACTTTAACATACAGGAACAATTACCAGAGACTAGAAATACAATTTTAGTAAGGTAGGGTGAGGTTCCTCTTGAAGGAGCTTTAATAAAAGGCTGACAACTCTGTTGCACCAAAAAAAAAAAAAAAAAGAAAGCCATATAAAATGAGGCATGATACCAAATGTACTAAAAAATAGAATCAGTTTTTATGACACTTTAAATTGTGCAAAACAGATAAAATTGCAAGTAAAGCTAACACAGCAACACCTGTAATGTCTGAGAAACAGAACGGCATGGAAAATCGGACAAATATTTTGTAGCCATAAATTTGATTCATTTTGTTGGTAATTTGAGGTTACAGAAAAGTTGACGGAAAACACAACAGAGGACAGAAAGGAGACTAAATTTACAGCATCCCTAAAATCTTATTGCACCACTTAAATCCTCAGGAAAAAAAAACAAAAAAACAAGGTTTGTGAAGGATTTCATTCTCCTCCATAAAACGGGTCCAACTATATTATGAAAAGTATGGAGGTTTTCAAAGGTCATGTTTTGAGCTGAGCAGGATGAATTGGAGTAGTTGTTATAGAGCTCGTCAAAATTGTCACCCTACGGAGACTCTGTAAAACAATGGCTACAGTACATATATGTTTTCCTTATTAAGTTAAAGGGATCCTGTACTAATATAGGGGTGGGAAGCCACACACCTTCACCACCATGTGCCTCGCTAGGTCCCATTTCTCCATCTGTCCATCTGTGGAACAGGAGCCACAGACAAGAGTACTCAACATGACTGACAATAGAGACCTATGAGGGACAGATAGAGTGGCCTGACAGTTACCTGGCCAGCAGAACACGTCTGGGGACAATTTTATCTGGGGACAGCCTCCTCAAAAAAAGGACTGTCCCCAAAAATCCGGGATATCTGGTCAGCCTACCATATACTTTTTATTTGTCCTGGTGCCACTAAAACAGAAATTGATGGGATATCCGAAATTGTACAAAATAGTTAACAGAACAAGAGTGTTCTCATTGCAGGTTTTATCTATCACCAACTCTATCCAAAACTGAAGAAAAAAAAACATTTTGGCCATACTTGCACTTGGGACTAATGGAACATGTTAAAGAGAGGGTGCTAGCTCACATGTTTGCTTTCCTAAAGCTTACCTCTTCCTCCACCTCCTTGTCTGACATAGTGCCCCCCCCCCCCCCCCCGGCTCCATACCTCTGTGTGTGCCCTGGAGGAGTCACACACCCTCACCAGCATGTGCCTCACTGAGCTCACCTTTCCATCTGCCACTCTAAGGTACAAAAGCAACACAAAGAGCCAGGGACAGCTCTACCATATGCAGACGCTTTAGGGTGCTAGGATGGGGGGGGGGGGGGGGGTTGGCGGTAAAATTCTTACATGGATGGAAATACCCAGCCACACAATTAAAGGGACAGGGTAAGCAATTACATTACTGCTCAAATATGCCTACTAATAAGCCATCCACCTGAAAACCCCCACAGCCACCAGGCAAGGGTTGTGGGGAAGAGGCCCTTGTCCTCATCAATTTTTGCATCCCCTCCCATACTGAGGGCATGTGGCCTGGTATGGTTCAGTAGTGGGGAAAAAGGATGAGCAAAGGGTTTGGCCCGAACATGAGTTTTGACCAAACATTTGCCTGTTTGGCCATTCTCCATACTGAGGGCATGTGGCCTGGTACGCTTCAGTAGTGGGGACTAAGGATGGGCGAACAGTTCGGCCCGAGCATGAGTTTGGGCTGAACGTTTGCCTGTTCGCCCCATTCGCCAAACACCCAAATTTGCAGGGTGTTTGCCCCGACGAACACCCTGCAATGCACTGAGCGCTGCACATTGCATTCTGTGCCCAAAGCTTTGACCAATCAGGGCGCAGTATAAGCTGGTTGTTAAGGAACGGGGCCGGGAAGCCAAGTTTGGCAGCGAACAACAAATGAATATTAGCATAACTAAACTGGGGTGGGTATTTTTCCATGCCTATGTGTAGTAGAGCAATTGTAGGGGAATGCTACAGGGAAGTCCCGTCATGTCCCTGTGCGTCAGAGGAAGCGGGGTCACCCCCCCCCCCCGTTATTTAAGAAACGTCAGAAGAGGAGAAGCATCACACAGCGGGAGCCTCCCTCCATGCCAGCATGGATGCGGAGCGGCCCGAAAAGAAGATGAAGAGAAGAAGATGAAGAGAAGAGCGGGAGCCTCCCTCCATGCCATGGGTGCAGAGCGGCCCGAGGAGAAGAAGATAGAAGACGCCGCGGAGGAGATGCTGGACGAGAACGCCGGAGGAAGAACCAGAAGAACCAGAAGAACCAGAAGAACCAGAAGAAGAAGAAGATGAAGGAAGATAGAAGAAAGAAGAAACATTTAAATAAAGGAATTGTCAAAAACTGTCTCTTGTCATTTTTAACATTTTTGACAGTTGTTTAGTGAAATGGTAGGGGTACTTTTGTACCCCCTTACCATTTCACACAGGGGGAGGGCCAGGATCTGGGGGTCCCCTTGTTAAAGGGGGCTTCCAGATTTCGATAAGCCCCCCGCCCGCAGACCCTCACAACCACCGGCCAGGGGGACAAGGTGTTTTGGGGGGCTACCCCAAAGCACCCTCCCAATGTTGAGGGCATGTGGCCTGGTACGGTTCAGGAGGGGGGGTGCTCTCTCGTCCCCCCTCTTTTCCTGTGGCCTGCCAGGTTGCGTGCTCGGATAAGGGTCTGGTGTGGATTTTTGGGGGGGCCCCACGCCTTTTTTTTTTTTTAATTTTGGCGCGGGGTTCCCCTTAATATCCATACCAAACCTGAAGGGCCTGGTATGGAATTTAGGGGGACCCCCACGTCATTTTTTTTTTTTTTTAATTTTGGTTCGGGGTTCCCCTGTGGGGAATTCCCATGCCGTTTTTATCAATTAACTTTTATGTGTATTGTCGGATCGGCAATTCATTAATAGCCGCAAGTAGTTTTAAATGACTTTTTTTTCCTTTGAAGTGTTATTTTGCTGTCAGACTGTTCTAAACACAGGAAACATGCGCCCCTTTACAGGCATACTATAGACACCCCCAAGTATGAAATTTAAAGGGATATTACACTTTTATTGTTTCACTTTAAGCATTATTAAAATCACTGCTCCCGAAAAAACGTCCATTTTAAAACTTTTTTTTGCATTGATCCATGTCCCCTGGGGCAGGACCCAGGTCCCCAAACAGTTTTTATGACAATAACTTGCATATAAGCCTTTAAAATTAGCACTTTTGATTATTCATGTTCGTGTCCCATAGACTTTAATGGTGTTCACGTGTTCTAACAAATGTTTTGCCTATTTGCATGTTCTGGTGTGAACTGAACAGGGGGGTGTTCGGCTCATCCCTACTGCTTGGTTCTCTGGTGTCTAATTCTCTTACCCATTTTTATGAAAATTCCATATAAGTAGGCTTTATAGGATGACCATAACGTAAATTTGTTTGTGTGAGGTAAATCGTTAATTTCAAAGAAAGAATGGTGTTCAGCCACAATTTCTAGTTGGACTTTAGTATCTGTTAACAAGGAAGGGTCCAATCTGCAGAGTCTCAGGGGTGCATAGTGGTTCGTAGGTCAGCCAAGGTGACAGTGATAGGGATGTGATCCGACCATGAGATGAGATCTAGGTCGGATTGCGCAACATTTTGAATTTTGAGTCCATTTGTCGACTAGGAAAGCATCAATGCGTGAACAAGACAGCTGTGAGTGGGAGAAATAGGTGTAGTCACATTCTGATCCGTGTTTTGAACTCTCCACATATCAGATATATCCAACTCAAATGCCTCCCCCCCAAAAAAGGAATCACCCATACAAGCAAAATCCACTACCCTTAAAATTTCCACTCCCAGTACACATCTTCTCCCTCAAAGCACAAATCCCCCCCAATCTTTCCTCCCAGCACAAATCCCCATCCCTCCTCAAACACAAAGCCCTCTAAATCACCACCTAGAGAACAGTACTTACCCCATGTCGCCCGCAAGTTCCCCATTTCAACACAAATCCCCACCCACCAATTTCCTTGTGGTGCCCCCCATCCACCTCATATGATACAACAGTGCCCAGGACAGCAGACCCGCCTGCCCACCCCTTGTCCCGGCACTGGTTACACCTTTCTATCCACTCCAGAAGAGAAGCTTTATTGTCTTCATTCAGGGAATTAATCCAAGCTTCGCTCTCAGCGTTCCGTGTACCTGGTGGAAGAGCCTGAAACGATGAGGAAGCCCTCTCTTACACCTCTGATTCTGAGCCCCTGACAGAGCAGATAGGTAATGCAGGAGTAGAGAGTGGCACAAGTAACTATTAGTTTTGCTAGCAGCAGGGCTGGACGGACTCTCAGGATCAAGCAGGGAAAGACCATCAGTAGACTGCAGAACAGCAGGAGTGCCGGATGGACACCAGTAAGAAGGAGCAGGCTGAGACAGTGAGTAAACCCAGCGCAGCAGGAGTGCAGGATGGAAATAAGTGAGCAGGAGACAGGAGCAGACTGGAGATATCAGATAAGCACCGGCTGGTAGCAGGCAGGCGGTGAGCGGCACCAGTGGAATATTGGCGGAGGCTCGAAGCATGCAGTCCAGTAGTGATGGGGACAGAAGTAGAGTCAGATGAACCAGGTCATACACAGGCAGACGGATCGAGTGCAGATACGTAGACAGGAGAAATGTCAGGATGCAGGCCGAGTTGGTAACTGCTGCTGCTCCACTGATCTAAGGGAATAGGTAGAAGCGAAGTCAGAGGCAAGCCAGGATTAATGCAGGCAGAATTCAGGAGTAGTCAAGACAAGCCAGGTCAGTAATAATAGTCAGATGCAGATTTACAGGTTGTAGGTATGCACGGGAACGCTGTAGACAAGACAGCACTGAAGCATAGCACAGGCTCAGTTTAATTAGCCCACTTGGCACCAATGTGAACACATGCGCATGCGTGAGCAACAGATGTACACATAGGTTGGACTTGATGGACTTGTGTCTTTTTTCAACCTTACCTATGTGACTATGTACGAATATGTGTGTGCACGCATGCACCAGCACAATTGTTATTAGAATGAACAGGACCATGAATTAGCCTGTGTCTATGTACAGGACTCTGTCTAGAAGAGCCATCCAGCCTGCTGGAATGTCCTTCCTGACATTGCGGTCATCACATTGTTGTCCATCATTAGAGAATGATCTGCTCCCTCCATGGGATCAAACGCTGTACTGAGTTCCTTACCATGCTGACCAGGAGAAGCAGACAAAATCCCCGGTCCTTTCCATGAGCCATACTCAGTGGGTAGAAGGCTAGCCCCTAGTCCCCTCCAAAAGCCCCTGTCCTGGTTGGGTCTGTCACACCTTTGTTTTTTCATATATTTTTGGATGAGGCCTAAAAGTCTCTTTTATTTTCCCCATTAGGAAGGTAAAACCCAAACTGTGATGGTCAGATGGGCCAAAAGGAACAGAAAGACAACCACTGAACCAATGCATGGTATAACGGAGTCTTATTTTAGAACAGAAGGTATTTACGTGTTCCACTCAATGCTGAAAATAAGTCAGTGTATTTGCTAGAAACTGGAGGTTCTGGATGTAGAATAGATAGGGAAGGTATAAAGGATTAAATTGCATTGGCTTCACTCACAATCTGAAATGAGGAATAAGCCTCTGATTTTTGATATTGATAATAACATGAGACATATAGGGGGACACCTTTTATTATAAGGCAGTTCTGCTGGGCTTAGTTCCTCTTTGTGGCTGAGAGTTTTGCACACCTCCCAACTTTTAGAGATGGGAATGAGGGACACCTATCAGCAAAAGTATGTAGGCATAGGACACGCCCCTTACCCCGCCCCCTTAAAGGAGAATTGTACAAAAAACAACATTGGTTAAACCCACAAGTGCTTTTTTTACCATTACTATTCCTTTATATTGGCTTTTAGAATTTACATATGCAGCAATTTAGAAATCAGATGAAAAGTTTAGTTCTGGAAAACACTTTTTGATAGATAAGAAGTGAATTTTATATACATACCTGTATAGATCAGACCAAAATGAAGGACAAATGAGGAGGAATGAGGGACATTGCTCCAAATCAGGGACAGTTGGGAGCTACGGTTGTGTATATTGGTCATGTATTTTGTCCTTTGCTGTGTGCAAACTCATATCTATTGTTTGTGTCCGGGGTCATTGGGGTCCCTAGAAATGCCCCTGGCTGGAGCTCATACAACACACATAGCTGACTATGTTCTTGCTCTGCTCAAAGAACAACAGAAGGGGAAGTAAACAGCGAACAATGGGTTTCCATTCAAAAATGTATATATAATATATATATATATATATATATATATATATATATAAATAATTTAAAAACTTTATTTTTCACATAAGCAATTTAGTGATATATACATATCACTATGTATATATACATATCACTAAATTGCTTATGTGAAAAATAAAGTTTTTAAATTATTCTAAAGATACGAGGAGTCAGTTTATTTTGTAATGTTAAAGCCCAATTAGAATCAGAAAAAAATAAAAATAGGCAATGCTATACAAAATGTAACCACAGGATGGAGATAGAGAGTAGAATGAGTTCTCAAACTGCGAGATTATACACGAATTTAGCCACAGGATGGAGCCAGAAATCATTCTCTCTAGCGCCACCCTGTGGTTAAATAAGGGTATGACATCGCCCATAGAGAAATCAATAAAAAACACCTAGCTTATATAAAAAATTAGGAAGGAAAACATTACAACGAATCACATTGTATCTCTTCCTAGATCTCAGTACAGATGCCATGTATCTTGTCACCGCCAGGTGTCAGTGTTGCACCTTTGGAATAGAGTGTGATCCATGTTTTTATTCCTTTTTATTGAATATTGTCAGTGATCAGAGTAAATCTCCAGAGGGTCACTTCCAGGTCCCTCCCTGGTATAAAACAACTTACAGGATTTACATAACATCAACATGGTTCATGTGTGGTATTTGTGTACCGCAAGTATGGGAAATAGAGCAACTCCTCCAGTCCACGAACTAAGGGGTGCCCCAGTTGGATAGACAGGTCCTCTTTATGGATATATTGGTGGTCGTTTCCGTCCCAGTGTCTCCCATCCCCCCTATGTGATAGTATTGGTGAAGTGACAGGTCCTCTTTATGGAGATATTGGTGGAGTCGTGCTAATTAGGATACAGTGGAGAAGTGCTATTCAGGATATAGAGGAGCGAAGCTTTTGTACATACGGTGTACCTGTGCTATTAATGATATGAAGGAGTGGTGTGATATACATTTTATATATATATATATATATATATATATATATATATATATATATATATATACATATACACACCTATTAGATTTACCCACTTACATCAGAATTCTTAGAGTACCCCCTCACATCAAAGTTTCCCTTACATCAGAGTGCTCAGAGTCCCCCTTTACATTAAAATCTCCAGAATACAATCTTCACTTACATCAAAGCCCCCCTTACATCACAGTTCTCGATTATGGATACAGAGAAGCGGTACTATTAGAGATACAGAGGAGCGGTACTATATTGTACATTGCAGGGGGGAGGGGGGGCAGTGATTGTAGACAGAACGGCCACCTGGGGAGAGATAGTAGCGGACCCCACAATGCTCTATGAGAAGTTGAATAATGACCCGGATCCTTTATTGATTTGTGTGCAAATAACAGGTCAAGCTTTTGGTGCAATTTCTCCTTCTTGGTACACTTAGTTCTGCTCGGAGTGAGAAGAAGGGAGCAACCCGACATCTTATCCTGAAAAATGGCATGTTAATGAGAATAAAATAATTATCATGGTAATTATGCAGTTGTGTAGGTTTGTGTTTTTTTTATTTTTTATTCTTTTTTAACTAGAGAGAAATCCATCACTCATTAACCAACAAAAAAGTCAAATTTACGATGAAAATTCCTGAGAAACACTATTTAAGGTTTGCAAATTCTTATTACTGAAATGATCTCTTTGGGAATCAAATGTTGATGGATTGTCAAACCAAATAACAGATTATATATTTAGATAAAAATACTTAAAGCAAACAATATACCTGAGTAGTCTATAGTTTTGAAGTAATATGTGGCAATAAACTTACTTTAATTATTCAGATAACAATATATATGTATCATGATGACCAGATAATGATACATAGCACATCAAACATGACATTGTGTAATCAGCTGAGACATTTGTATGTATAACAATATCTGCCATCACATCACACAAGGATCTCATGTCACCGGCTGATGTTTTTGTTCCAGGCTCCTTCTACCCAGCTATAGATGAGCAGAGTTCTGTATTAGGGGGAAATGTTTCCCGATGGTCACTCTTCACTCATCTAATGTGAAGATCATTCTAGTGGGAGATGTGAGAAGATTGTTTTCTGTGTAGAATTTGTGTAGAAAACAAGATAGAAGGAAGAATGGGACACACACTCAGGAGGATGGCTGTGTTTGCAGCCCCTGTGTTCAGCCTCCGCAGCAGCTCCTGACAGCTGTAAGTGACCCCCCGATAAGTGACAGTCCAGTGAGCAGATCGGGTCCCCAATAAAGATCGGACATCGTTTTATTCCCAATAAAAATAATTTTTCTCTCTGCCCGGGAAACACAACAAGAGAGAGAAGATTCCACAACTTAGGAGTGACAGTCAGTGGGCGTGTCTAATGTGTAACCAATAGCAGTGCAGACTAAAGCTTTGTACCGACCAATAGCAGTGCAGAACGTCTCTATATAAGCCAAAGCGACGCAGACAGTTGCATTGATCTCTTGCAGTGACAATAGTTCTAGAATCATGACGGAGACTGAGAGCGCCCCAGCCGCCGCTCCTCCAGCGGAGCCCGCCGCCAAGAAGAAGCCGGCCAAGAAGGCGGCAGCCGGAGGAGCCAAGAAAGGCAGCAAGAAGCCGTCCGGTCCCAGCGTGTCCGAGCTCCTCGTCAAAGCCGTGGCCGCTTCCAAAGAGCGCAGCGGGGTCTCCCTGTCCGCCCTCAAGAAGGTCCTGTCCGCCGGAGGATACGATGTGGACAAGAACAACAGCCGCCTCAAGATCGCCATCAGGGGGCTGGTGACTAAGGGGACCCTCGTCCAGGTCAAAGGACATGGCGCCTCCGGATCCTTCAAGATCAACAAGAAGCAGGAGGACAAGGCGGCAGGCGCCAAGAAAAGCACCAAGAAGCCATCGGCTGCGGCCAAGTCCCCCAAGAAGACGGCCGCCAAGAAGCCAGCCAAGTCCCCCAAGAAGAAGACCACCACCAAAGCCCCCACCGCAGCCAAGAGCCCCAAGAAGGCCGCCAAGAAACCCGCAAAAAAGCCTGCAGCTGCCAAAGCCAAGAAGGTGACAAAGAGCCCCAAGAAGCCCAAAGCTGCAGCCAAGCCGAAAAAAGTCGCCAAGAGTCCGGCTAAGAAGGCGGCTAAACCCAAGACAGCAGCCAAGCCCAAGAAGGCCGCTCCGAAGAAGAAATAATCCCCACCGGAGAGACCTCCTTTCATCTACACCCCCCAAAGGCTCTTCTCAGAGCCACCCACCTCCTCCTGACAGAGCTCTACATACATACATCGACCAGGGGGGGGCCGCATTAGAGGTCCTCCATACATAGCAATGTGACAACCTTACCCAATCCCCTCTATAGAATCATATATTCATACAGCGGGAGATCCCATCACAGGACTCTTCACATGAGATCGGTCATTGATAATATTTAACATTATTTTGGTGTAAATTTTCCTGATTTATACAGCTTTGCCCCCACCCATCCACAGTTTGTGCCCATCAGGGGTGGATGGGTGGTCTGGAGGCATGTTTCATTAAATGCACCAACGTTTTGGGGGTTCTAATGTTGGATCTATATTATTATAAGTCTTATTTTCAGATAGCATTCCTGTTGCACATACAGTGACTTATATACTCGTTTTTTTTATTATTATTCATGATTTGATTGTTTCCCACGTATAAGCCTAGAGATTGTTATGTATTTCTCATTTAAAGCTTCATAAAAATATTGAACGAGAGATCCGTCCCTGATACAAAATGATATATAACATCTGCAGTGCGGATTGGAGACCTGCAAATCGGAGACAATTCCGGCACACTGTCTCTGGGATCTCCCCGGGGAGGAGGGGATGAACATTTCCTCTTCTAGACGATCATTGTACAAGGAATGCTGACACTTCAATATGGAACGCAGCGACTGCAGATCCTTCCGTGATCATTAGAGGGGGAGACACATCATCCTCTGGACCTGTTACAATGATCAGCGACAAGATCCTTGTGTTATGTGGACAATGTACTCTTTACTAAATATCCAGTTCAGTTACAGATTTACCATCCCCCTATATAGATCGGTTTAGCTGTTCCCAATATCACATTTAGAGGGAAACAGTTGAACTTCCGTCTCTGTTTGAAGTTTGATTGTAGGATCCTATAAACGCTCTCATTGGTTGACAGATGAAGAACAGGCTGTTATGATTGGCGGAGTGGGAAATGTTCAAAATGCCCGCCATAATTTCACATTATGCAACAATTACATCCCCCCCACCCCCTTATGGGCGGTAGTGCAACAAAAGGGGTTCAGGGAGTTCCCCGGATTCTCCACACAATACTGCATGAATTCTTCCTTCTAGTACTAGTAGAGGAGATGACATGAGACCTTCCCCTCCCCCCCCCCATATGTTCTAATCTGCTGATGAATGGGAAGAGTCAGGAAGATGTCCAGGAGATGTGTGGAGGTCTCCCCTCTGTATCGGGGAATGATTGTACGAGGTCGGAGAATAGTAGAGGAGATTGTACGGGAACAGAAGTATGATTTGTTACTTTGTGATGGATTGATGTTGGAAATAATTGTATCAATAAATGACAATCCACACCGCACTCAAAAGATAAGTAGAACAAAATTATCACCGATATAAATTTGGGAGTTGATTTATTAAAAACAAACAAGCAATAACGTGTAAATCCTAATCAGTATGTAATGGATGTAGATGTCTATTGAGGAAGGAGGTGGGGAGATGTGTGGATGTCTTGTAGGGATTTCCCTGTCATGTAGTCGGTGTGATGATGATGGAGTATATAGATCTTTGTATAGGAGGATGTGGTGGCTCTGAAAAGAGCCTTTGTGTTGGGATTAGTAGTAGTTCGGAGTGTGTCTCTCTCTCTATGCCCTCTCCCCGCGGATGCGGCGTGCCAGCTGGATGTCTTTGGGCATGATGGTGACCCTCTTGGCGTGGATGGCGCAGAGGTTGGTGTCCTCGAAGAGTCCGACGAGGTAAGCCTCAGAGGCCTCCTGCAGAGCCATGACGGCGGAGCTCTGGAAGCGCAGGTCGGTCTTGAAGTCCTGGGCGATCTCTCGGACGAGGCGCTGGAAGGGCAGCTTGCGGATGAGCAGCTCGGTGGATTTCTGGTAGCGGCGGATCTCTCGGAGAGCCACGGTGCCGGGCCTGTAGCGGTGAGGCTTCTTGACTCCGCCGGTGGCCGGGGCGCTCTTGCGGGCGGCTTTGGTGGCCAGCTGCTTGCGGGGAGCTTTGCCTCCGGTGGACTTACGGGCTGTCTGCTTGGTTCTCGCCATGACTGCTCAGTTCTTCGCTGATACAAGGAACGTGAGCTTATGCCGCTGTGCAGCTCTATTTATATACATCCCAGCCCTCTGATTGGACAATGAGAGCACACTCCTCCTCCTCATTGAAAAGCGCCTTTTTTTTTCTTTTTTTTTTTTTTTTTCAAATTGCCCGCCTAGATCTGCACGTTCTATTATTGGAATAAATCGCTATTTTGTTTTCCCGAATCCAAAGTAAAATCTCCGCACATCACACAATACTCGGAGATCTCTGAACTCCTTCAATGTGGATTATTAATTAGAATAGAAAGTGTGAGCGGGGATTCCACACGGAGCAGCTGTTGTCTGTTCCGCCAAATACACAGCACAGGGATCAGGGGGATCCGTCCATGCTCACTTCTTATAGGTCACCGATCACGGTATACATCTGACTTATAAAGAAGACTTTTCATGTCCCCTATAATGGGGATCAGGGGGATCCGTCCACCCCTAACAGCTCCAAGACTGGAGAGGTTGCTGTCTTCTCTATTCTCCATACTCGCTCTATACAAATACCACACAGGAACCGCTCTGGTTTATTTATGCCGTGTAAATTGCCCGGATTGCGATCCTCTGGAGATTAAAGATTTTTATTCTCTGATCAAGAAAAAAAAAATGGAAGAAGAAATCTGTCCCAATGTAAACCGAATGAAGGAGAAACACTGCCACCTGGTGGCGATAAGATGCATGGATTGTGTCCGGAGATCTGGGAAGAGATACAATGTGATTGGAATGTTTTCTTCCCTCATTCTATAGACGAGGATTGTATCAAAGTAGTAGCAGAGCTGTGTGTGGAGTTAGGGGAATGGAGACACGGGCAGGTATAGATACACCGACTATCACCATTCATTGAAGTCATCTTCCTAGAGAAATAAATGGCCGGAAAATACAGCAGATTCTTGGCAGACACGTTTATCTGACTATCAGGATGGATGGAATTATCCGGAATAGTTCAGCATATCGTTAGAATGAGATGAGATCTCTCTCCCAGATACACCCAAATCTAGGAGTCAATGGGGGACTGAATTGGGGAAGATCTTTCCTCGTCTACAATGAGAAGAGAAGATTCCCCGCTCGGTGTCAGGCCGGGAGATGAACCGATGTACATTGGAGACTCCACATCACATTCACTCTTTATATCCATCGCTCTGTCCGCGCTGCTTCCCGGCTGTCCTGATCCTGGGACTTGTATCCAGATTTGTTGGGGTTCTGAACATCTATGAGCCCCTCTATGGTAACAGGCTGCCCCCCAAACCCACCCAGATAGCCGCTTGTAGTATCTGGTTACAGCATACAGATGTGTCTTCTATATACTGTATATACCAGACTTCCCCTCCCCCCTGTGAGATGATTACACACTCTTCTATAATAATAAATAGCTTATAATTGCCGTTTCCCCCTCTGCTCCCTGATAGAATGGAAATGAAACTCTCTGATTGTATCCATCACACGATATGACACCATACATGATTATCGGAAGACATGGGACTATTATCGGGACATTCCGCGGTTTCCATTCCTGAGATGACTTTTATTTCTGTATCATTAATACTTTTCACACATTTTGCCTCCTTGGTTTATCACGTTGTATATGTAATCCCGGCATCATGTGTTATTATCTCATTAATGGACAGTGAAGATCTTTTGTCCTTAAAGTTGTATCCGATCTGTTGGGATGGAGGCTGAACTTTTCTCTGGAGCAGTTAAGGGATTGGTTGTGGTAAATCTCTACATTACACTCTATACATTGCTGGTTTATCTTTATGTTTTGTACTCAACCTTCCAAATAAACAAAAATGTGATGACAGCTCATTGATGAAAATGGTGGGTGGCTCTTAGAAGAGCCTTTGTGTCTTGTGTTGGGGTGATGATGATGGGGGGATTACTTGGCGCTGGTGTACTTGGTGACGGCCTTGGTGCCCTCGGAGACGGCGTGCTTGGCCAGCTCTCCGGGCAGGAGGAGGCGGACGGCGGTCTGGATCTCCCGGGAGGTGATGGTGCGGCGCTTGTTGTAATGAGCCAGGCGGGAAGCTTCGCCGGCGATGCGCTCGAAGATGTCATTGACGAAGGAGTTCATGATGCCCATGGCCTTGGACGAGATGCCGGTGTCGGGGTGCACCTGCTTGAGCACCTTGTACACGTAGATGGCATAACTCTCCTTCCTGCTCTTCCTCCGCTTCTTGCCGTCCTTCTTCTGGCTCTTGGTCACGGCTTTCTTAGAGCCCTTCTTGGGCGCCGGGGCTGACTTGGCTGGTTCAGGCATGATAAGGGTTAATGATCTCTTCTCCGCTCTGTGAAGGGAAAATGTGCTGGAGCCGCCCTCATGTGCTGCTTATATAGGCGTCCTATGCAAATGAGCCTCATCCCTCTCCTCACTCTTCTATTGGAGGATTCAATCATGTGATGGGGAGGGACGTCATGCTTTCTTTTCTCCTTTACAGATTGGTTTAGAGACAAGTCAGGACACTATTGGCTGGATTGAAACAGGACCAATCACAGCGTGTGACGTCAGAGCACTGAGTGTATAAATGAAGGGGAGTGGCTGTGGGGCGATATTCTCTAGTCTCGATCATCCAGTGACAATGTCAGGACGCGGCAAACAAGGAGGCAAGGTTCGGGCTAAGGCCAAGACCCGATCATCCCGGGCTGGTCTGCAGTTCCCAGTCGGTCGTGTTCACCGCCTGCTCAGGAAGGGCAACTATGCCGAGCGGGTCGGGGCCGGAGCTCCCGTCTATCTGGCCGCCGTCCTCGAGTATCTGACGGCTGAGATCCTGGAGCTGGCCGGCAACGCCGCCCGCGACAACAAGAAGACCCGCATCATCCCCCGACACCTCCAGCTGGCTGTCCGCAACGACGAGGAGCTCAACAAGCTGCTGGGCGGAGTCACCATCGCCCAGGGAGGAGTCCTGCCCAACATCCAGGCCGTGCTGCTGCCCAAGAAGACCGAGAGCCACAAGGCCGCCAAATCCAAGTAATCATCCCGACAATTCCTCCACCTCTATTACCCAACACAACGGCTCTTTTCAGAGCCACCCACCTCTCCATACAAAGAGCCCGACATACATTGTTTTGTTTTTATTCTCTGACTAAGTTCTATATTTATGTGACGTATAATGCACTCAAACACTTTGTATTTCTTCACACTTCTTACAGCTGAGTAGGAAAACAGCCGCATAATACATCTGCATACAAAGACACACATACATTGTTATCGGGAGATCTGATTGTAAATCTAGAGAACAATGTGATGACCACACACCTCTCCATACCAACAAATATTACCGGCATCGACTGTAATGAATAAAGCTTTCAGTTTATAGAACAATGTGATCTCATTACAGGGACTCCTCTTCATCCTCCTCCATCCTTCCAAACAATCATCTCATCTCCTTCCTCACTCTCCGAGAAATTAAAAAAAATACTATCTGGGAGAAACACCCCTAACTGTGATTGGTTCAACTTTCAAACGGTTTCATTCCGTTTCCCGCCGGAATTCCATGGAACGTTCCAGACAATCCGCCCTCCAACCGCCAAATCTGATAAGAAGCTCCCCATACTTTCCAGAGAACATTGCTCAGCGGACCCTTTCATTTCCGACACTTCAAGTAGTTAAGAATCGTTATTAATATCAAATTAATTTTGTCTTGGATTATATTTTAAAATTCAGAACCCGCCCTGCTATAAAACTGTTCACTATAGAGATCAATCTACTGAGTAAGTACAGAGCGAGATTTTGTTTTACTTTACTTTGGCACCCTCAAAATAAAGATATGACTGGTTGATGAATGAAACGCCCATAACTGTGATTGGTTCAGATTTCAAATTTTCCCGCCGGAATTATATAGAACGTTACAGACAAATAATCATCCCTATTATACCGCCAAATCCGACCCTGAGATCCGAGGAAATCACCAGATGAGAGTTTTAACGGAGAAATATAATCAAAGCTTCATTTTCAAGTAGATAATTTGATTAATCAGGAATGACCACAGATGGATTTTGATTATTATTAAAACATGTAAAATACTTCCATATCTTCTCCTTTATTTCATGTCCTCAGAATCCAGGATAATCCCTCTGCTGTGTACAGAACATGATAGAGAAATGATTGTTATTCTAGATCTCTATCTTTCTATGAGAATAAAGTAGTGAACATTTAATCACCGGATCTCCATCATGTCACTGAGCGATGTGTATTTGTCACTCTTTTCACAAATGCTGCAATTACAAATGTTGTCCTTCTCACAACTATAAAAAGACATGGAGAAGTACAGTAGGTAGTAATCATCACACTGCCAGATAAATCTATACAATGAATGATTAACACGAATATTTCATTCCCGAAGAACCAAATCGATTTCTTTGTAACTAAAATTCAGAAAAATGTTTCCAAGGCTCTAAAAATAGGTGTAATTCTCTGCACAAGACAGAAATGTTTGTGACTCCGCCCCTTCATGCAGTCCCCCATCAGGTCCGCCGAGAGTTATAAACGGGAGATCGAGGATTTTTTAATATTTGTATTATTGTTTTCTGATCAAAGCAATATTTTTTTTATAAATATAAAATCATTATTAGCAATTGCTGTTACAAGAGATGAAAGATGATTTTTCTTTTTTTTCTCAAAGGAATAAATAAAAAGCCATTGAGAAGGAAGAATATAATTGTCTTCTGAAGATGTCTTGTTGTTGCTTCAATGTATCTGAAACCAGTAGAATGTTTGTAAAGGTTACAAATAAATTCAATGATTTTCTGTGTAATGAGAGGACATGACTCCGCCTCTTCACATGTAGTTTCCCATCAGGTCCGCACAGTCTCTATAAAAGGAGGGCGGGCAATCACCTGATTTTAGTTCTTCTTAGTAACAGTGAAGAGTCGCCATGTCTGGTCGCGGTAAAGGAGGGAAGGGTCTGGGGAAAGGAGGCGCTAAGCGGCACAGGAAGGTGCTCCGGGACAACATCCAGGGCATCACCAAACCCGCCATCCGACGTTTGGCCCGCAGAGGGGGTGTCAAGCGCATCTCCGGCCTCATCTATGAGGAGACCCGCGGAGTGCTCAAAGTCTTCCTGGAGAATGTCATCCGCGATGCTGTCACCTACACCGAGCACGCCAAGAGGAAGACCGTCACCGCCATGGATGTCGTCTATGCTCTCAAACGCCAGGGCCGCACTCTCTACGGATTCGGAGGCTAAACCCTCATAGACACCTACTACCCACTTCATCTACACAAAGGTCCTTCTCAGGGCCACCTACCTTCTCATCCAAAGGGCTGTCTATATCATCTGTACACTTCTTCTGGAGTTAAGTTACTAGAAATGTTATTACAAATCTGTGACGAAGGTATTTTTTTTTTTTTTTTAGCCGAACATACACTATACAATTGCCCTTGTAAAAAAAAAAATATATATATATGTGTGTGTGTATGTTTGTATATATGAAATGTGCGCGTTAAAGTTGACAGGCGATCTTGAGGAGATTGTATAGTGTGTGGTCAGTATTTAGAATGTTAGTAGATTTCGATTGTATAATACTTTGTATTAGAATAGAGAAGTTGGAAGTGTCTGCCGGACCTGAACATAAATCTCCAAATAGTTCTAGATGAAAAATACCGAGTAATATCTCTATAGAGTACTAAAGGAAAGTATATATAATACTTATTTGTCACAATGTATTTGATTCCATGGAGGAAACATTTCTTCCCCAAGTAAGAGAAATGATCAGTGCACATGTGATTGTATAGAAATCGTCCATTCATCGATTTCCTGATCAGATCCGGTGCAATGATCGCTCTGCTTCTCTGGATGGAACGTTCCTTATTATTCCGGTGATGGGAAATGTAAACGTTCACACTGAAGCTGAGCCGATCCCAGTTCTGGAAGTTTTTTCAACACCTTCTTTGTTAGGCTGACCATACATCATACAATGTTCTTATTCAATTTCCCTTTAGATTTACCAAAACCAAATAATATAAGGTCAGACCTAAGCACTTTCAATGTGTATGCAATCAGGCCGGCCCTTGTACTACATGGTTTAGGGTAAATCTAAAGGAAATTTAATTAGAAAATTGTATAGTGTATGGCCAGCCTTAGACTAGAAATGTAATTAGAATACACCCGGATCTCTCACCCCCTTCCCTGCAGTGAGAACACAAGGGATGAAGTAGAGGGTGCGGAAGGGGTTGGAATTCTGGAGACCTCATCACACTTTATTACATGTACCCGACTAGTATATGACACGGATTGGAAGCGCCATTTCCAGCTCTTTATATGAGAAGATGGATGTCCCGAGTTCTCTCCAACATCAATCACTGGAAATGTCTGATCAGATCTGTATTAGATTCAGGATTAGAATTGGGGCTTTTTTATGACATTTTGGTCAGACTTTCTGCAGGGCTCTGGATGTCTCCGGATCATCTTCTATTCCCATCCTGATTCTCTATGGATTGCGGAGATCATCTCCAATTTCTGGCTGTATACATTCCTCTATTCATCGCCTTGTACCGCATTGCCGTCTGACCACTAGGTGGCAGCTCTGAGTAAAGTTAGGCCGCATTCAGAAACATTGTTACAATTTCAGATCCGCCACAATCTCCCTCCTTACATTGTAACTTTATATGAAATCACAATCTGGGAAGATACAGTAGAAGAGTTCTTAACCCACAACAAAACGTAACGAGACATTTACCTCGGAAACATTGTTACACTTTTATATCCACCACAATCTCCCGTCTTACATTGATACTTTATCTGATGTTACAATTTGGGAAGAAAAAAAAAACAAAAAACACTTATGTTTATAAAATAAGTGTAGCATTTATTATTTTATACACAATTTGGGAAGATTGTAGGTCTGTAGCCCATAACACATCGGGAATGGCAGCAGGAAAACACTAAACATTTGACCTTCCCAGCTCAATTGAATCCTATGAATGTGTGATCAAATATCAGGGAGATGATTGACAGAGATCAATAAGATGCAGATCGATACTTGTTTTCAATCAGTGAATGATCTGCAAACAAATATTTTATAGATATAGATACACTCCAAATTCGTCACTATTGTGCTTTTCTTAGCCATGTATTATAACCATAGCCCAGGGCCGGTCCTAGCCGGGGTGCACCGCACCCCAGCGCTGTAATATTTTTGCAGAAGAGGGGCGCCGAGCTAGAATCGCCGGCCGCCCGGCCGGCGTCTAGCTAGCGAACAGTGTTGTGAGTCAGGGACGCCTCGGCCGCCCCAGCATTCAGAGCGCGCCGCCTCAGCGGCTAATAAACAAGCTCCGCCCACCTCTGCCATCTTCACACAGCGTGGCTAAGAGGGAGCGGAGGAAGAAATCGCGGGTCAGGCGGCTGCGGTGCCTTATGGCGCCAGCTGCCAGGCTAGGGGGTGGCGGCGCCTAAGACATCCCGGAACGCTATGTCCCCAGCCTACAGTGCTGACCTAGAGGAGAGGAGAGAGCCGGGACAAGGAGCAGCCCGCCGGAAGTGCTGCATTGATCGTTGAAAGATGGAAGCCCTGCATGTGTACAGTGTATCTCCAGGCTTGCCGCGATATCCCCCCCTCCTCCTGGTCGTTTAGGGATCTATTGTGGAACGGACAGGCAGGCAGCAGCGCTGCTCTCCCAGAGTAAAGCCATCACCGCCGCTGGCTCAGGTATGGTGGAAGCACAGGCAGCATGCTCAGTGCTGCAGCCTGCACCCAGTAACAAGTAAATAAAAAAAATTCTCTGCTGTCAAGTTTATAGTTCATTGCACTGTGTACAGAGGGGGAACTGATATATGTGTGAGAAGGGAACAGACGTGCAGGGGGGCACAGATATATGTGTGGGGGGGAGGGGGAACAGATGTGCAGGGGGGAACAGCTATGTGTGTGGGGGGAGGGGGTACATATATGTGTGTGGGGTGGACAGATGTGCAGGGGGAACAGCTATGTGTGTGGGGGGAGGGGGAACAGACGTGCAGAGGGGGAACAGATATGTGTGTGGGGGGTACACTGTGCCCATCAAACACAGCCACTGTGCCCATCAGACACAGCCACTGTTGTGCCCATCTGACGCTGCCACTGTGCCATCAAACGCAGCCACTGTGCCATCAAACGCAGCCACTGTGCCATCAAACGCAGCCATTGTGCCATCAAACGCTGCCACTGTGCCCATCAAACGTTGCCACTGTGCCCATCAAACGCAGCCACTGTGCCCCTCAAACGCAGCCATTGTGCCCCACCTAAAAGCAGCCACTGTGCCCATTAAAAGCAGCCACTGTGCCCATCAAACGCTGCCACTGTGCCAATCAAACGCTGCCACTGTGCCCATCAAACACTGCCACTGTACCATCAAACGCAGCCACTGTGCCATCAAAAGCAGCCACAGTGCCCATTAAAAGCAGATACTGTGCCCATTAAACGTAGCCACTGTGCCCCACGTAAAAGCATCCACTGTGCCCATTAAAAGCAGCCACTGTGCCCATAAAACGCAGCCAAAGTGCCCATTAAAAGCAGCTACTGTGCCCATCAAACGTAGCCTCTGTGCCCATCAAACGCAGCCACTGTGCCCTGCCTAAAAGCAGACACTGTGCCCCACCTAAAAGCAGACACTGTGCCCATCAAACGCAGCCACTGTGTCCATCAAACACAGCCAAAGTGCCCATTAAAACCAGCTACTGTGCCTATCAAACGCAGCCACTGTGCCCATCAAATGCAGCCACTGTGCCCATCAAACACAGCCACTGTGCCTATCAAACTTAGCCACTGTGCCTATAAAACACAGCCACTGTGCCCATCAAACGCTGCCACTGTGCCCATCAAACGCTGCCACTGTGCCCATCAAATGCAGCCACTGTGCCCATCAAACGCAGCCAGTCTCTTACCACCTCTTGTATCATATCTGCAGTCTTTGACCATCTCCTGTAGTATGTCTGCAGTCTCTGACCATCTCTTGTACAATGTATTCAGGCTCTGACCATCTTTTGTACTATGTATGGAGTCTTTGACCATCTCTTATACTATGTCTGCAGTCTCTGACCATCTCTTGTATCATAACTACAGTCCCTGACCATCTTCTGTAGCATGTTTGCAGTCCCTGACCATTTCTTGTATCATGTCTGCAGTCTCTGACCATCTTCTGTAGTATGTCTGCAGTCTCTGACCATCTCTTGTATCATGTCTGCAGTCTATGACCATCTTCTGTAGTATGTCTGCAGTCTCTGACCATCTCTTGTATCATGTCTGCAGTCTATGACCATCTTCTGTAGTATGTCTGCAGTCTCTGACCATCTCTTGTATCATGTCTGCAGTCTCTGACCATCTCTTGTATCAGGTCTCCAGTCTTTGACCATCTTCTGTAGTATGTCTGCAGTCTCTGACCATCTCTTGTACTATTCATGCAGTCTCTGACCATCTCTTGTACTATGTCTGCAGTCTCTGACCATCTCTTGTACTATGTTTGCAGTCTCTGACCTTCTCTTGTATCATAACTGCAGCCTCTGACCATCTCTTGTATCATGTCTGCAGTCTATGACCATCTTCTGTAGTATGTCTGCAGTCTCTGACCAGCTCTTGTATCATGTCTACAGTCTCCGACCATCTCTTGTATCATGTCTGCAGTCTCTAACCATCTCTTGTATCATGTCTGCAGTCTTTGACCATCTTCTGTAGTATGTCTGCAGTCTCTGACCATCTCTTGTACTATGTTTGCAGTCTCTGACCATCTCTTGTACTATGTTTGCAGTCTCTGACCATCTCTTGTACTATGTTTGCAGTCTCTGACCATCTCTTGTACTATGAGCTGCAGTCTCTGACCATCTCTTGCATTATGTCTGCAGTCTCTGACCATC
Source organism: Lithobates clamitans (assembly GCA_037952925.1). Classification (NCBI taxonomy): domain Eukaryota; kingdom Metazoa; phylum Chordata; class Amphibia; order Anura; family Ranidae; genus Lithobates; species Lithobates clamitans. Next base: position 661,343 of record JBBGZY010002913.1, read on the forward strand.
TTTTGTATTATGTCTGCAGTCTTTGACCATCTTCTGTAGTATGTCTGCAGTCTCTGACCATCTCTTGTACTGTTTGCAGTCTCTAACCATCTCTTGTACTATGTCTGCAGTCTCTGACCATCTTTTGTATTATGTCTGCTGTCTCTGACCATCCCTTGCATTATGTCTGCAGTCTCTGACCATCTTTTGTATTATGTCTGCAGTCTCTGACCATCTCTTGTACTATGTCTGCACTCTCTGACCATCTCTTGTACTATGTCTGCACTCTCTGACCATCTCTTGTACTATGTCTGCACTCTCTGACCATCTCTTGTATCATAACTGCAGCCTCTGATCATCTTCTGTAGTATGTCTGCAGTCTCTGACCATTTCTTGTATCATGTCTGCAGTTTCTGACCATTGTATGTATCATGTCTGCAGTCTCTGACCATCGTATGTATCATGTCTGCAGTCTCTGACCATCTCTTGTATCATGTCTGCAGTCCCTGACCATCTCTTGTACTATGTCTGCAGTCTCTGACCATCTCTTGTACTATGCCTGCAGTCTCTGACCATCTCTTGCATTATGTCTGCAGTCTCTGACCATCTCTTGTACTATGCCTGCAATCTCTGACCATCTCTTGCACTATGCCTGCAGTCTCTGACCATTTCTTGTATCATATCTGCAGCCTCTGACCATCTCTTGTATCATGTCTACAGTCTATGGCCATCTTCTGTTGTATGTCTGAAGTCTCTGACCACCTCTTGTACTATGTTTGCAGTCTCTGACCATCTCTTGTACTATGTTTGCAGTCTCTGACCATCTCTTGTACTATGTCTGCAGTCTCTGACCATCTCTTGCATTATGTCTGCAGTCTCTGACCATCTTTTGTATTATGTCTGCAATCTCTGACCATCTTTTGTATTATGTCTGCAGTCTCTGACCATCTCTTGTATCATAACTGAAGCCTCTGACCATCTTCTGTAGCATGTTTGCAGTCTCTGACCATCTCTTGTATCATAACTGAAGCCTCTGACCATCTTCTGTAGCATGTTTGCAGTCTCTGACCATCTCTTGTATCATAACTGAAGCCTCTGACCATCTTCTGTAGCATGTTTGCAGTCTCTGACCATCTCTTGTATCATGTCTGCAGTCTTTGACCATCTTCTGTAGTATGTCTGCAGTCTATGACCATCTCCTGCATTATGTCTGCAGTCTCTGACCATCTTTTGTATTATGTCTGCAGTCTCTTACCATCTCTTGTATTATGTCTGCTGTCTCTGACCATCTTATGTATTATGTCTGCTGTCTCTGACCATCTTATGTATCATGTCTGCAGTCTCTGACCATCTCTTGTATCATAACTGCAGCCTCTGACCATCTTCTGTAGCATGTTTGCAGTCTCTGACCATTTCTTGTATCATGTCTGCAGTCTCTGACCTTCTCTTGTATCATAACTGCAGCCTCTGACCATCTCTTGTATCATGTCTGCAGTCTATGACCATCTTCTGTAGTATGTCTGCAGTCTCTGACCAGCTCTTGTATCATGTCTACAGTCTCCGACCATCTCTTGTATCATGTCTGCAGTCTCTAACCATCTCTTGTATCATGTCTGCAGTCTTTGACCATCTTCTGTAGTATGTCTGCAGTCTCTGACCATCTCTTGTACTATGAGCTGCAGTCTCTGACCATCTCTTGCATTATGTCTGCAGTCTCTGACCATCTTTTGTATTATGTCTGCAGTCTTTGACCATCTTCTGTAGTATGTCTGCAGTCTCTGACCATCTCTTGTACTGTTTGCAGTCTCTAACCATCTCTTGTACTATGTCTGCAGTCTCTGACCATCTTTTGTATTATGTCTGCTGTCTCTGACCATCCCTTGCATTATGTCTGCAGTCTCTGACCATCTTTTGTATTATGTCTGCAGTCTCTGACCATCTCTTGTACTATGTCTGCACTCTCTGACCATCTCTTGTACTATGTCTGCACTCTCTGACCATCTCTTGTACTATGTCTGCAGTCTCTGACCATCTCTTGTATCATAACTGCAGCCTCTGATCATCTTCTGTAGTATGTCTGCAGTCTCTGACCATTTCTTGTATCATGTCTGCAGTTTCTGACCATCGTATGTATCATGTCTGCAGTCTCTGACCATCGTATGTATCATGTCTGCAGTCTCTGACCATCTCTTGTATCATGTCTGCAGTCCCTGACCATCTCTTGTACTATGTCTGCCGTCTCTGACCATCTCTTGTACTATGCCTGCAGTCTCTGACCATCTCTTGCATTATGTCTGCAGTCTCTGACCATCTCTTGTACTATGCCTGCAATCTCTGACCATCTCTTGCACTATGCCTGAAGCCTCTGACCATCTTCTGTAGCATGTTTGCAGTCTCTGACCATCTCTTGTATCATGTCTGCAGTCTTTGACCATCTTCTGTAGTATGTCTGCAGTCTATGACCATCTCCTGCATTATCTCTGCAGTCTCTGACCATCTTTTGTATTATGTCTGCAGTCTCTTACCATCTCTTGTATTATGTCTGCTGTCTCTGACCATCTTATGTATTATGTCTGCTGTCTCTGACCATCTTATGTATCATGTCTGCAGTCTCTGACCATCTCTTGTATCATAACTGCAGCCTCTGACCATCTTCTGTAGCATGTTTGCAGTCTCTGACCATTTCTTGTATCATGTCTGCAGTCTCTGACCTTCTCTTGTATCATAACTGCAGCCTCTGACCATCTCTTGTATCATGTCTGCAGTCTATGACCATCTTCTGTAGTATGTCTGCAGTCTCTGACCAGCTCTTGTATCATGTCTACAGTCTCCGACCATCTCTTGTATCATGTCTGCAGTCTCTAACCATCTCTTGTATCATGTCTGCAGTCTTTGACCATCTTCTGTAGTATGTCTGCAGTCTCTGACCATCTCTTGTACTATGAGCTGCAGTCTCTGACCATCTCTTGCATTATGTCTGCAGTCTCTGACCATCTTTTGTATTATGTCTGCAGTCTTTGACCATCTTCTGTAGTATGTCTGCAGTCTCTGACCATCTCTTGTACTGTTTGCAGTCTCTAACCATCTCTTGTACTATGTCTGCAGTCTCTGACCATCTTTTGTATTATGTCTGCTGTCTCTGACCATCCCTTGCATTATGTCTGCAGTCTCTGACCATCTTTTGTATTATGTCTGCAGTCTCTGACCATCTCTTGTACTATGTCTGCACTCTCTGACCATCTCTTGTACTATGTCTGCACTCTCTGACCATCTCTTGTACTATGTCTGCAGTCTCTGACCATCTCTTGTATCATAACTGCAGCCTCTGATCATCTTCTGTAGTATGTCTGCAGTCTCTGACCATTTCTTGTATCATGTCTGCAGTTTCTGACCATCGTATGTATCATGTCTGCAGTCTCTGACCATCGTATGTATCATGTCTGCAGTCTCTGACCATCTCTTGTATCATGTCTGCAGTCCCTGACCATCTCTTGTACTATGTCTGCCGTCTCTGACCATCTCTTGTACTATGCCTGCAGTCTCTGACCATCTCTTGCATTATGTCTGCAGTCTCTGACCATCTCTTGTACTATGCCTGCAATCTCTGACCATCTCTTGCACTATGCCTGCAGTCTCTGACCATTTCTTGTATCATATCTGCAGCCTCTGACCATCTCTTGTATCATGTCTACAGTCTATGGCCATCTTCTGTTGTATGTCTGAAGTCTCTGACCACCTCTTGTACTATGTTTGCAGTCTCTGACCATCTCTTGTACTATGTTTGCAGTCTCTGACCATCTCTTGTACTATGTCTGCAGTCTCTGACCATCTCTTGCATTATGTCTGCAGTCTCTGACCATCTTTTGTATTATGTCTGCAATCTCTGACCATCTTTTGTATTATGTCTGCAGTCTCTGACCATCTCTTATATCATAACTGAAGCCTCTGACCATCTTCTGTAGCATGTTTGCAGTCTCTGACCATCTCTTGTATCATAACTGAAGCCTCTGACCATCTTCTGTAGCATGTTTGCAGTCTCTGACCATCTCTTGTATCATAACTGAAGCCTCTGACCATCTTCTGTAGCATGTTTGCAGTCTCTGACCATCTCTTGTATCATGTCTGCAGTCTTTGACCATCTTCTGTAGTATGTCTGCAGTGTATGACCATCTCCTGCATTATGTCTGCAGTCTCTGACCATCTTTTGTATTATGTCTGCAGTCTCTTACCATCTCTTGTATTATGTCTGCTGTCTCTGACCATCTTATGTATTATGTCTGCTGTCTCTGACCATCTTATGTATCATGTCTGCAGTCTCTGACCATCTCTTGTATCATAACTGCAGCCTCTGACCATCTTCTGTAGCATGTTTGCAGTCTCTGACCATTTCTTGTATCATGTCTGCAGTCTCTGACCATCTCTTGTACTATTTATGCAGTCTCTGACCATCTCTTGTACTATGTCTACAGTCTCTGACCATTTCTTGTATCATGTCTGCAGTCTCTGACCATCCCCTGTAGTATGTTTGCAGTCTCTGACTATCTTGTTCTCTTTATAGTTAAGAGATCATGGGAGGATCCCAGGTTAACAAAGACTCCTTAGAGGAGCATATCTGTGTTTGAGTCGTTGCCATAGAAACATTTGCAAAGGGGAGGAGTTAGTAAGATGACCACGCCCCCGTGGGGGCGCCCAAAATATTTCTGCACCCAGGCGTCTGTGACCCTAGGATCGGCCCTGCCATAGCCCATTTATTGCTCACTTATTTCCACAAAAGATCGTTTCTTGGTCAATTTTGGTTCTGGGTTCCCGTCTGGGATGCCGTTTTTTTTTTCAATGAATTTTATTTGTAGTCAGAGTCTTCGAGTGAGAAAGTGATACTCCCAAGCACCAAGGCCTGGGGTGTGCCTTGGCCTGATTGGTCAGTATGCCTGAAAAGAGGGCATAACCTGAATGTAAGAAAAGTATTATGAGTATGTATGAAAATAGGGGGAAATGGGTGGGTGGGAACCCAGAAACGCCGACGAGCCCTGGCCTGACAGAGGAGGAGGCTTAAATAGCCCTCTCAGACTCCTCCCACAAATACGATCTAGCCTCTACACCTATATTGAAGGAATCTGACAATTCATTACAGCCACAGTAAGTTTTTCAAATTACTTTTTTTCCTTTAGAAATTTCATTATGCTGTGGTATTGTTCTAAACACGGGAAACACGCGCCACTTTACAGGCATAGTATAGACACCCTCCAGGTACGATATTTAAAGGAATATTTCACTTTTATTGATTCACTTTAAGCATTATTAAAATCACTGCTCCAGAAAAAAATGGACGTTTTTAAAACTTTTTTTTTTGCATTGATCCATGTCCCCTGGGGCAGGACCCGGGTCCCCAAACTCTTTTTATGACAATAACTTGCATATAAGCCTTTAAAATGAGCACTTTCGGTTTTTCATGTTTGTGTCCCATAGACTTTAACGGTGTTCCACGGCTTTCGAATTTCGCATGTTCATTGTTCGCCGAATATCCGACCAGCCAAAGTTCGGCCCAAACTCATGACAGGGCTACAACACCAGAGCATAACTGGAAGACAATTATCAACCTAGAACAAGACGTATCTGAACAAGGATCATTTATCAGTGCCCATAAGAGTCCTTAATATGATGTTGCATACTGGTGTGAAAAGTGAGAATCTGAAAATGGTTTCCTACGAAAAGCTGATAAAGGTATTTACACAATTTTATGATCTGCAGTAATTACATAAAACAATGTTTGGAAAAGGTGTTGTTGGGCTGTAAATGTACATTAGAATGATACAGAAAATTAAATTTCTTAAAGTGTATCTCCAAGGCTGTAGATTTATTTGTTTATTGTTTGCCTGGGGGGAGATTTCAATTAGAATTGTAGGTGTGGCAAAATTGCGCTAAATTTGGAAGGGGCCTAAAAGTTCAGCCTGCTCACTGCCCACAGTGTACACAGTGACTACACATTAACATGCTACAGTCCTTGTACCAAGTAGTTTTTTAACCGCTTCAACACCGGGCCAATTCTGACACTTTGCTCCTACATGTAAAAATCATTTTTTTTTTTGCTAGAAAATTACATAGAACCCCCAAACATTATATATGTTTTTTTTTTAGCAAGGACCCTAGAGAATACAATGGCGGTTGTTGCAACTTTTTATCTCACACAGTATTTGCGCAGGAATTTTTCGAACGCATTTTTTTTGGGAAAAAACTGTTTTGTGTTTAAAAAAAAAACAAACCAGTAAAGTTAGCCCAATGTTTTTGCATTTTGTGAAAGATGAAGTTACGCCAAGTAAATAGATACCTAACATGTCACGCTTCAAAATTGCACACGCTCGTGGAATGGCGCCAATGTTCGGTATTTAAAAATCCCCATAGGCAATGCTCACAGTGTTCTGCTAAACCTACAAGTTAGTCGGGTGCGTCCACCTCACAGTGTTCAGCTAAACCTACAAGTTAGTGGGGTGCGTCCTGCTCACAGTGTTCAGCTAAACCTACAAGTTAGTGGGGTGCGTCCACCTCACAGTGTTCAGCTAAACCTTCAAGCTAGTGGGGTGTGTCCTGCTCACAGTGTTCAGCTAGATCCGTTTCTGTTATCTTCTTACTGACAGGCAGGCTTGTCTTGTTACAGTAAATACAGCTACCTGAAGAAAACTGCTGGTGTTCTTTTGATCCTATTAATACCACAGTCAGGCAGCTAGACTATTTACAGTTAGTGCAGTGCGTCCTGCTCACAGTGTTCTGCTAAACCTACAAGTTAGTGGGGTGCGTCCTGAGCCTATACTACTGCATTTCCTCCAACAAGAAGGTGGGTGGCCCGGGTATATTTTGGATAGTCGGTAGGGTGTTAGGTACCACCTGTGTGTGTTTTTTGTGGTAGGATTCCCAATGGTTACTGCAATGGGATGCTTTCAAGGTTTCCCTAAATGCTCGTGGCCACTGGTCTTGTGCGATAGGAGTGTTTAGTTCCTCTATTCATTTATTTGAGGTTTTTTGGGGGAACAGGGTCAGATTTCACTGAGGTTGGAGTACATCAGAGATATACCTTTCCCGGGGGAAGGGGTGGTGGAGTAATACTGCAGGACAGATGCGGGGATGGGCACCATGGCGGGAATTTTAGAAGAATGGAGGAAGTGGGAGATTCTTGTGTACATGTAGGCTTCTGAGCTTGGGAGTTTAAATTTGTCTTATAGGACTTTAAAGGTTTTCATCTTGTGTTTAGATATGTTACCTATATTTGTGATACCAACAGTATGCCATCTAGATATTTATAGATCAGGGATACAAGAGTAGAGGGCCCTGAGTGACATTGGTGGTGAACGAATAGAAGAGCCGGGGGGGTATATAGCCAATAGTTTTTTCCAGGCCAAGAGGGAGGCTGAATTTGTGGGGTTGAGGCAAAGCGGAGGAAGTCCTGCTGCAAGTAGTAGGAGGTGGTCGGTTAGGCTAGCTGGGTGTGAGATGGAGGCTTCCAAGGTTGACCAAAGTTTTTCAGAGGTAAGGTGCCACCAAAAATAGAGTTGATCTAAGATGGAGTCATAATAGTAGTTAGCAATGTGGGGTAGGCCTACGACAACTTTACTGTGGGGTCTAGTTAAGATTTAGTTGGCGCACCTGGGGGGTTTAGAGTCCCAGACAAATTTGATTAATTGATTCTGAATCGAGGTTAGGAGAGATTGGGGGACTAGGGACCATTAGCGTATGAAAAAGGTAGAGAAGTTTGGCCAATAGTATCATTTTGAGGGAGGCAATATGTCCAAGTTTGTAGAGGCATGTGCAGCATACAGGATTTCAAGAGGAAGGGCAGGCTCCGCGAGAAGGTATGGTAGTTTAGGTCAATCAGTTGGTTTGGGTTGGGGGTAATCTGTATTCCTAAGTACAGGATGGATGTACTAGCCCACATGTAGGGCAGTCTAGATTTCAGTTGGGTGGAGAGTTGATGTGGGAGATGTATGGGAAGAACTAAGGATTATGTGGCATTGAGCCTATAATAGGATACCTAGCTGAAGTGGTGGAGGATGTCTCTTATTGACTGTAGGGACTGAAGAGGATTTGTGGTCATCAGAACCACATCACCAGTGAACAAGCTGATTTTGTGCTTTGATCCGTTACAGGTGATACCTGATTATTTGCGGCTCTGATCTATGAATTGGGTGGACATAGTTCCCCCGGTGAGAACTCTAGCTGATGAATTGGAGTATAGGGAGAGGATTGCATCTTGAAACCAACCTATTATGCCAAATTTAGTAAGTACCGCCTTGAGGAATTTCCAGTGTACTCTATAAAACGCCTCCTCTGCATCCAGAGATAGGAGCAGAGAAGACATTTGAGTATGCGTGGCATGGTGGATAAGGTTTAGCACACGTCTAGTTGCATCTGGGGCTTGTCTGCGCAGGACAAAACTGACTTGGTCTGGGCGCACTAATTCAGGAAGGAATGTCATCAGTCTATTGGCAATTACTTTAGCTAATAGTTTAATGTCAGTATTTAAAAGAGAGTTTGGGGATAGTAGATACAATAGATTGCAGCATATCTGTGGGTAAGGAGCCAGAGGAACCAGCAGCATTGAAGAGGTCTGTAAGTTTAGGAGCTAGGATGTCAGCAACATTTTTATAAAAAGCATTTGTGAAGCCATCTTCCCCTGGGGACTTATACATGGGAAGGGTCCTGATTGCAAGTATTTCATCTGTTGCAAATGGTTTGGAGAGGGATTCAAATTGGTCAACTGAAATTGAGGGTAGGTTAATTGTAGCCAAGAAGTCATGAATGCATTCTTCAGTAGGTTGGGGAGTGGAGAGGTCGTTCTTGAAGTTATATTTGAATGCATAGTAGTCGCTAAAAACGTTAGCAATGTCTTGTGGGTTAGTTAAGAGTTGTTTGGTGGTGGGATGTGGGAGGGAGGAGAGGTTAGTTTTTGTACATTGAACTTTGACTTTCTTGGCTAAGAGCATCTCTGCTTTGTTGCCCATAGAGTAAAAGTTGGCTTTGGAATGTTTAAAGTTGCATTCAAATTTTTGCAGCGGGAGGGTTCTTAGTTAATGCCTTGGCTCAAGGAGATCAGAAGCTTGCTTTTGGGTGGTGGATGTTTTGTTTAGTTTTTCCAGCTGGGCAATTTGGTGCGATTCCTCGTCAATCTGCTGGGTTCTTTGGCGTCTAATACTCTTACCCATTTTTATGAAAATTCCACTTAAGTAGGCTTTATAGGATGACCATAACGTAAATTTGTTTGTGTGAGGTAAATCGTTAATTTCAAAGAAAGAATGGTGTTCAGCCACAAGTTCTAGTTGGACTTTGGTATCTGTTAACAAGGAAGGGTCCAATCTCCAGAGTCTCAGTGGTGCATAGTGGTTCGTAGGTCAGCCAAGGTGACAGTGATAGGGATGTGATCTGACCATGAGATGAGACCTAGGTCGGATTGCGCAACATTTTGAAGAGTCCATTTGTCGACTAGGAAAGCATCAATTCGTGAACAAGACAGCTGTGAGTGGGAGAAATAGGTGTAGTTACATTCTGATCCGTGTTTTGCGCTCTCCACACATCAAATATATCCAACTCAAATGCCTCCCCCCAAAAAAGGAAATCACCTATACAAGCAAAATCCACTACCCTTTAAATTTCCACTCCCAGTACACATCTTCTCCCTCAAAGCACAAATCCCCCCCAATCTTTCCTCCCAGCACAAATCCCCATCCCCCCCAAAACACAACGCTTCTCCCAGGGGTTATCGGATGTGGGGAGGAGCCGAGAGAGCCGCAGAGGGACCCCAGAAGACGAGGTTTGGGGCCACTCTGTGCAAAACGAGCTGCACAGTGGAGGTAATTATGATATGTTTGTTATTTAAAAAAAAAAATGCCTGGACATCTCCTGTCGCTCCCTCTGTGTCTGTGGTTAAGTGGGAGCTGAAGTCGCTTTTATATTTGGAGAAATTGGACATAAATAATTTTGTCCAGTCCATTTTTGGAGTTTTACGTGGAATGTGTCAAATTTGGCTTTTTGTTTGTCCACTTTTTTTGTGTCATACCAATGCAAATAAAAGAAATAAACATGAAAAAGCCTAAACATTTGTAATTGCAGCAATTTTCCCAGCGAAGTGGTGCATTATATGACTGAAAGAATTGCAGGGGTGTCAATATTTTTGGCCAAGACTACCTGCCTGTCCGCCCCTGTACACCGAGCTTCGCACATGCAGCCCATTGTACAATTTCAGCAATGCTGAGATGAATGAACTCAGCCTAGCCAATTAAAGCGGCTGGTGATTGATACCCAGAAGCCAGCCACCCAAAGATGTCAGCTGGGGGCTCCGGGGGGCCACATCACTGGAGTGAAGGTAAGTATAGCTCCACTTTAACATACAGGAACAATTACCAGAGACTAGAAATACAATTTAAGCTAGGTAGGGTGAGGTTCCTCTTGAAGGAGCTTTAACAAAAGGCTGACAACTCTGTTGCACTAAAAAAAAAAAAAGAAAGCCGTATAAAATGAGGCATGATACCAAATGTACTAAAAAATAGAATCAGTTTTTATGACACTTTAAATTGTGCAAAACAGATAAAATTGCAAGTTAAACTAACACAGCAACACCTGTAATGTCTGAGAAACAGAACGGCATGGAAAATCAGACAAATATTTTGTAGCCATAAATTTGATTCATTTTGTTGGTAATTTGAGGTTACAGAAAAGTTGACGGAAAACACAACAGAGGACAGAAAGGAGACTAAATTTACAGCATCCCTAAAATCTTATTGCACCACTTAAATCCTCAGGAAAAAAAAACAAAAAAACAAGTTTTGTGAAGGATTTCAGTCTCCTCCATAAAACGGGTCCAACTATATTTAATGTTATGAAAAGACAAACATTTTGGCCATACTTGCACTTGGGACTAATGGAACATGTTAAAGAGAGGGTGCTAGCTCACATTTTTGCTTTCCTAAAGCTTACCTCTTCCTCCACCTCCTTGCCTGACATAGTCCCCCCCCCCCCCCCTCCATACCTCTGTGTGTGGCCTGGAGGAGTCACACACCCTCACCAGCATGTGCCTCGCTGAGCCCACCTTTCCATCTGCCACTCTAAGGTACAAAAGCAACACAAAGAGCCAGGGACAGCTCTACCATATGCAGACGCCTTAGGGAGCCAGGATGGGGGGGGGGGGGGGGGTGGCGATGGAAATACCCAGCCACACAATTAAAGGGACAGGGCTAGCAATTACATTACTGCCCAAATATGCCTACTAATAAGCCATCCACCTGCAAACCCCCACAGCCACCAGGCAAGGGTTGTGGGGAAGAGGCCCTTGTTCTCATAAATTTTTGCACCCCCTCCCATACTGAGGGCATGTGGCCTGGTATGGTTCAGTAGTGGGGAATAAGGATGAGTGAAGGGTTTGAGCATGAGTTGAGGCTAAACGTTTGATTGTTCAGCCATTTGCCATACTGAGGGCATGTGGCCTGGTACGCTTCAGTAGTGGGCACTAAGGGTGGGCGAACAGTTTGGTCCAAGCATGAGTTTGGGCTGAACGTTTGCCTGTTCGACCATTCGCCAAACACCCGAATTTGCAGGGTGTTTGCCCAGATGAACACCCTTCAATGCACTGAGCGCTGCACATTGCATTCTGTGCCCAAAGCTTTGCCCAATCAGGGCGCAGTATAAGCTGGTTGTTAAGGAACGGGGTCGGGAAGCCAAGTTTGGCAGCGAACAACAAATGAATATTAGCTTAACTAAACTGGGGCGGGTATTTTTCTATGCCTATGTGTAGTAGAGAAATTGTAGGGGACTGCTACAGGGAAGTCCCGTCATGTCCCCGGGTGCCCCCCCCGTTATTTAAGAACCGTCAGAAGAGGAGAAGCATTACACAGCGGGAGCCTCCCTCCATGCCAGCATGGATGCGGAGCGGCCCGAAAAGAAGATGAAGAGAAGAGCGGGAGCCTCCCCCCCATGCCATGGATGCGGAGCGGCCCGAGGAGAAGAAGATAGAAGACGCCACGGAGGAGATGCTGGACGAGAACACCGGAGGAAGAACCAGAGGAACCAGAAGAAGAAGAAGATGAAGGAAGAAAGAAGAAAGAAGAAGCATTTAAATAAAGAAATTGTCAAAAACTGTCTCTTGTCATTTTTAACATTTTTGACAGTTTTTTTAGTGAAATGGTAGGGGTACTTTTGTATCCCCTTACCATTTCACACAGGGGGGAGGGCCTGGTATGGAATTTTTTTAAATTTTGGCACGGGGTTCCCCTTAATATCCATACTACACCTGAAGGGCCTTGTATGGAATTTAGGGGGACCCCCTACATCATTTTTTATTAAAATTTTGGTTCGGGGTTGCCCTGTGGGGAATTCCCATGCCGTTTTTATCAATTAACTTTTATGTGTACCTTTCGGACCGGCAATTCATTAATAGCCGCAAGTAGTTTTCAATGACTTTTTTTCCTTTGCTGTCGGACTGTTCTAAACATGGGAAACATGCACCCCTTTACAGGCATACTATAGACACCCCCCAGCTACGAAATTGAAAGGAATATTACACTTTTATTGTTTGACTTTAAGCATTATTAAAATCACTGCTCCCGAAAAAACGTCCATTTTTAAAACTTTTTATTGCATTGATCCATGTCCCCTGGGGCAGGACCCGGGTCCCCAAACATTTTTTATGACAATAACTTGCATATAAGCCTTTAAAATTAGCACTTTTGATTATTCATGTTCGTGTCCCATAGACTTTAATGGTGTTCTCGTGTTCGAACAAATTTTTTGCCTGTTCGCATGTTCTGGTGCGAACCGAACCAGGGGGCGTTCGGCTCATCCCTACTGCTGGGTTCTCTGGTGTCTAATTCTCTTACCCATTTTCAAGAAAATTCCATATAAGTAGGCTTTATAGGATGACCATAACGTAAATTTGTTTGTGTGAGGTAAATCATTAATTTCAAAGAAAGAATGGTGTTCAGCCACAATTTCAAGTTGGACTTTAGTATCTGTTAACAAGGAAGGGTCCAATCTCCAGAGTCTCAGGGGTGCATAGTGGTTCGTAGGTCAGCCAAGGTGACAGTGATAGGGATGTGATCCGACCATGAGATGAGATCTAGGTCGGATTGCGCAACATTTTGAATTTTGAGTCCATTTGTCGACTAGGAAAGCATCAATGCGTGAACAAGACAGCTGTGAGTGGGAGAAATAGGTGTAGTCACATTCTGATCCGTGTTTTGAAATCTCCACATATCAGATATATCCAACTCAAATGCCTCCCCCCCAAAAAGGAAATCACCCATACAAGCAAAATCCACTACCCTTAAAATTTCCACTCCCAGTACACATCTTCTCCCTCAAAGCACAAATGCCCCCCAATCTTTCCTCCCAGCACAAATCCCCATCCCCCCTCAAACACAAAGCCCTCTAAGTCACCACCTTGAGAACAATACTTACCCCATGTCGCCCGCAAATTCCCCATTTCAATACAAATCCCCACCCACCAATTTCCTTGTGGTGCCCCCCACCACCTCACATGATACCACAGTGCCCAGGACAGCAGACCCTCCTGCCCACCCCTTGTCCCGGCACTGATTACACCTTTCTATCCACTCCAGAAGAGAAGCTCTATTGTCTTTATTCAGAGAATTAATCCAAGCTTCGCTCTCAGCGTGCCACATACCTGGTGGAAGAGCCTGAAACGATGAGGAAGCCCTCTCTTACACCTCTGACTCTGAGCCCCTGACAGAGCAGATAGGTAATGCAGGAGTAGAGAGTGGCACAAGTAGCTATTGGTTTTGCTAGCAGCAGGGCTGGACGAACTCTCAGGATCAAGCAGGGAAAGACCATCAGTAGACTGCAGAACAGCAGGAGTGCCGGATGGACACCAGTAAGGAGACAGGAACAGGCTGAGACAGTGAGTAAACCCAGCGCAGCAGGAGTGCCGGATGGAAATAAGTGAGCAGGAGACAGGAGCAGACTGGAGATATCAGATTGGCAGTGGCTGGTAGCAGGCAGGCGGTGAGCGGCACCAGTGGAATATTGGCGGAGGCTCGAAGCATGCAGTCCAGTAGTGATGGGGACAGAAGCAGAGTCAGACAAACTGGGTCATACACAGGCAGAGGGATCGAGTGCAGATACGTAGACAGGAGAAATGTCAGGATGCAGGCCGAGTTGGTAACAGATCAGTGGAGCAGCAGCAAAGGGAATAGGTAGAAGTGTGGTCAGAGGCAAGCTGAGATCAATGCAGGCAGAATTCAGGAGTAGTCAAGACAAGCCAGGTCATTAACAATAGTCAGATGCAGATTTACAGGTATGCACGGGAATGCTGTAGACAAGACAGCACTGAAGCATAGCACAGGCTCAGAATAAAATAGCCCACTTGGCACCAATGTGAACTGATGTACACATAGGTTGGATTTGATGGACTTGTGTCTTTTTTCAACCTTACCTATGTGACTATGTACGAATATGTGTGTGCACGCATGCACCAGCACAATTGTTATTAGAATGAACAGGACCATGAATTAGCCTGTGTCTATGCACAGGACTCTGTCTAGAAGAGCCATCCAGCCTGCTGGAATGTCCTTCCTGACATTGCGGTCATCACATTGTTGTCCATCATTAGAGAATGATCTGCTCCCTCCATGGGATCAAACGCTGTACTGAGTTCTTTACCATGCTGACCAGGAGAAGCAGACAAAATCCCCGGTCTTCTCCATGAGCCATACTCAGTGGGTAGAAGGCTAGCCCCTAGTCCCCTCCAAAAGCCCCTGTCCTGGTTGGGTCTGTCACACCTTTGTTTTTTCATATATTTTTGGATGAGGCCTAAAAGTCTCTTTTTTTTTCCCCATTAGGAAGGTAAAACCCAAACTGTTATGGTGAGATGGGCCAAAAGGAACAGAAAGACAACCACTGAACCAATGCATGGTATAACGGAGTCTTATTTTAGAACAGAAGGTATTTACGTGTCCCACTCAATGCTGAAAATAAGTCAGTGTATTTGCTAGAAACTGGAGGCTCTGGATGTAGAATAGATAGGGAAGGTATAAAGGATTGAATTGCATTGGCTTCACCCACAATCTGAAATGAGGAATAACCCTCTGATTTTTGATATTGATAATAACATGAGACATATAGGGGGACACCTTTTATTATAAGGCAGTTCTGCTGGGCTTAGTTCCTCTATGTGGATGAGAGTTTTGCACACCTCCCAACTTTTAGAGATGAGAATGAGGGACACCTATCAGCAAAAGTATGTAGGCACAGGACACGCCCCTTACCACGCCCCCTTAAAGGAGAATTGTACAAAAAACAAGATTGGTTAAACCCACAAGTGCTTTTTTTTACCACTACTATTCCTTTATATTGGGTTTTAGAATTTACAAATGCAGCAATTTAGAAATCAGATGAAAAGTTTAGTTCTGGAAAACACTTTTTGATAGATAAGAAGTGCATTTTATATACATACCTGTATAGATCAGACCAAAATGAAGGACAAATGAGGAGGAATGAGGGACATTGCTCCAAATCAGGGACAGTTGGGAGCTATGGTTGTGTATATTGGTCATGTATTTTGTCCTTTGCTGTGTGCAATCTCTTATCTATTGTTTGTGTCCTGGGCCATTGGGGACCCTAGAAATGCCCCTGGCTGGAGCTCATACAACACACATAGCTGACTATGTTCTTGGTCTGCTCAAAGAACAACAGAAGGGGAAGTAAACAGCGAACAATGGGTTTCCATTTAAAAAAAAATATATATATATATATATATATATAAATATAATAATTTAAAAACTATTTTTCACATAAGTAATTTAGTGTGATATATATATCACACTAAATTGCTTATGTGAAAAATAAAGTTTTTAAATTATTCTAAAGATACGAGGAGTCAGTTTATTTTGTAATGTTAAAGCCCAATTAGAATCAGAAAAAAATAAAAATAGGCAATGCTATACAAAATGTAACCACAGGATGGAGCTAGAGAGTAGAATGGGTTCTCAAACTGCGAGATTATACACGAACGTAGCCACAGGATGGAGCCAGAAATCATTCTACTCTTTAGCGCCACCCTGTGGTCAAATATGGGTGTAACATCGCCCATTGAAAAATCAATAAAAAAACACCTAGCTTATATAAAAAAAGAAAAACAAAGAAAGGAAAACCCCTGGAACAAAAGCCCTATTTTCTAGAAGGTTAGACAATAGAATAGTAAAGGTTGGATAGGATACTTTAGAAGTAGGGGGGGTTGTAATAACGAGGAGGCACTCAGACAACTCCTGGGACCTTCAGGGTATCAGAAATGTAGTAAAGATGAGTCACAGAACCAACCGATTTTTATTGAAGAAAAGTGGCGTTTGTCGGTGTATCAACAACCAATATATACGATATTGTAAGCAAAGAGTTTATATGTTAGATCATATTACATCTGAAGAAAGTCGTATTGTGTATTTTCTGCTAAACGAAACTTCGTTTCCCACATACCAAAACTTTACAATTACAGGAGAAATATATGGACAGCCCTTTGTATGAGAAGGTGGGTGGCCCTGAGAAGGGCCTTTGTGTAGATGAAGTGGGTAGTAGGTGCCTATGAGGGTTTAGCCTCCGAATCCGTAGAGAGTGCGGCCCTGGCGTTTGAGAGCATAGACGACATCCATGGCGGTGACGGTCTTCCTCTTGGCGTGCTCGGTATAGGTGACGGCATCGCGGATGACATTCTCCAGGAAGACTTTGAGCACTCCGCGGGTCTCCTCATAGATGAGGCCGGAGATGCGCTTGACACCCCCTCTGCGGGCCAAACGTCGGATGGCGGGTTTGGTGATGCCCTGGATGTTGTCCCGGAGCACCTTCCTGTGCCGCTTAGCGCCTCCTTTCCCCAGACCCTTCCCTCCTTTACCGCGACCAGACATGACGACTCGTCTCTGTTACTAAGAAGAACTGAAATGGACTCATTGCCCGCCCTCCTTTTATAGAGACTGTGCGGACCTGATGGGAAACCATCCTGTGAAGAGGCGGAGTCACACCCATTCATTACACAGAATAGAATTTAATTATTTTAAAAGCTTTATAAACATTCTACTGGTTTCAGATACATTGAAGCAACAACAATCCATCTTCAGAAGACAATTATATTCTTCCTTCTCAATGGTTTTCTATTTATTCCTCCAAGAAAAAAAAAAAAGAAAAATCATCTTTCAGCTCTTGTAACGGCAATTGCCAATAATGATTTTATATTTATAAAAAAATGTTGCTTTGAATAGAAAACAACAATAAAAATATTACCAACTCCTCGCTCTCCCGTTTATAACTCTCTGCGGACCTGATGGGAGACTGCCCCCCCCCCAAAAAAAAAAAAAAAACAAAAAAAAAAAACGTCAAGTATCTAGATGGCCGCTTGTGTTTCCAATTCACTAGATCCCCAGACATTGTTCTGGTTCAGCTACAAAAGTCTACATTGTAAAACACAATTTGGGAATTAGGAAGGAAAACATTACAACGAATCACATTGTATCTCTTCCTAGATCTCAATACATATGCCATGTATCTTGTCACCGCCAGGTGTCAGTGTTGCACCTTTATTTGGAATAGAGTGGCATCCATGTTTTTATTCCTTTTTATTGAATATTGTCAGTGATCAGAGTAAATCTCCAGAGGGTCACTTCCAGGTCCCTGCCTGGTATAAAACAACTTACAGGATTTACATAACATCAACATGGTTCATGTGTGGTATTTGTGTACCGCAAGTATGGAAAATAGAGCAACTCCTCCAGTCCACGAACTAAGGGGTGCCCCAGTTGGATGGGCAGGTCCTCTTTATGGATATATTGGTGGTCGTTTCAGTTCCAGTGTCTCCCATCCCCCCTATGTGATAGTATTGGTCAGGTGACAGGTCCTCTTTATGGAGATATGGGTGGAGTCGCGCTAATTAGGATACAGTGGAGAAGTGCTATTCAGGATATAGAGGAGCGATGCTTTTGTACATACGGTGGTGCGGTGTTATTAATCATAGGAAGGAGAGGTGTGCTATCTATTGAGTATAAATCAGAATACAATTGGCGGAGGAGGCGGACATCATTTATAATATCTATCTATCTATCTATCTATCTATCTATCTATCTATCTATCTATCTATCTATCTATCTATCTATCTATCTATCTATCGTTTTTTTTGTTCTTCACAATAATATAGTAGTTATTAGGAATTCATATCTGGGTCTCTGGATATTTAGTATTAAATTATGGGATACATGTACTTTCCATGTGATTGGGATCATTGGATCAGTGAAAGTTTTTAGCGCTGTATATTTTCAGGATTGGCCGGAATTCATCCACATTAGTAGATCGGGGCTCTGGGGGATACAGAGGAGAGGAGATATTGAGTAATAGAGGAGCGGTACTATTAGAGATACAAGAACACAAGAAAGTATCTGGAACCCTTCCCCTCTTTGCAACAGTCTGCAGAGGTTAACTCTAAATATAGGTCCTCAAAGCGCCCCCCCCCCCCTTACAGCAGAGTCCCAAGATTTAACCCTTGCAACATAGTCAACGAGTTATCCTTTACATCAGGGGTCTCTGTCATAGCATCCCTTATTAGATTTACCCACTTACATCAGAATTCCTAGAGTACCCCATTACATCAAAGTTTCCCTTACATCAGAGTGCTCAGAGTCCCCCTTTACATCAGAGTCTCCAGAATACAATCTTCACTTACATCAGAGCCCCCCTTACATCACAGTTCTCGATTATGGATACAGAGAAGCAATACTATTGGAGATACAGAGAAGCGGTACTATATTGTACATTGCAGGGGGGGGGGGGGGGGGGGCAGTGATTGTAGACAGAACGGCCACCTGGGGAGAGATAGTAGCGGACCCCACACTGCTCTATGTTACATTTCTTTGTATTGGTTTATGGGAGGAGATCTACTTTACAATACATTTCCTCCTTTGATGGGATCACACTATGTGAAGGTTTCTGTATGATTCGGATACTTGCTGGAGGATTTCATACATTTCATTCGAAGCATGAAAGTCACCAGGAGGATGTGACAGCTGCGGGACGGAGCTCCTCCCTGGGATGTCTCTATGTCTGTTTGTCGATAAATATCGGTGAGTGTAGGGGGGTGAAAGCTTGGAGTTCTTTACACTTGTTTGGAAAAGCTAAACCCCATTTACATTTGCAATCTCAGCTTGTAAAAAAAGCAACTGAATACTGACCCTCATAATTTATTTATTTGCAAATAACAGGCCAAGCTTTTGGTGCAATTTCTCCTTCTTCTTGGTACAAATAGTTCTGCTTGGAGTGAGAAGAAGGGAGCAACCGGACACCTTATCCTGAGAATAAAAGAATTATCATGGCAACTACTGTATGCAGTTGTGTAGGTTTGTGTTTTTTGTTTTGAAATCCATCACTCATTAACCAACAAACACAAATTTACTATTAAAATTCATGAGAAACGCTATTAGGGTTTGCAAATTCTTATTACTGAAATGATCTCTTTGGGAATCAAATGTTGATGGATTGTCAAACCAAATAACAGATTATATATTTAGATAAAAATACTTAAAGCAAACAATATACCTGAGTAGTCTATAGTTTTGAAGTAATATGTGGCAATAAACTTACTTTAATTATTCAGATAACAATATATATGTATCATGATGACCAGATAATGATACATAGCACATAAAACATGACATTGTGTAATCAGCTGAGACATTTGTATGTATAACAATATCTGCCATCACATCACACAAGGATCTCATGTCACCGGCTGATGTTTTTGTTCCAGGCTCCTTCTACCCAGCTATAGATGAGCAGAGTTCTGTATTAGGGGGAAATGTTTCCTGATGGTCACTCTTCACTCATCTAATGTGAAGATCATTCTAGTGGGAGATGTGAGAAGATTGTTTTCTGGGTAGAAATTGTGTAGAAAACAAGATAGAAGGAAGAATGGGACACACACTCAGGAGGATGGCTGTGTTTGCAGCCTCTGTGTTCAGCCTCCTCAGCAGCTCCTGACAGCTGTAAGTGACCCCCCGATAAGTGACAGTCCAGTGAGCAGATCGGGTCCCCGATGAAGATCGGACATCGTTCTATTTCAGAATAAAATCATTTTTCTCTCTGCCCGGGAAACACAACAAGAGAGAGAAGATTCCCCAACTTAGGAGTGACACTCAGTGGGCGTGTCTAATGTGTAACCAATAGCAGTGCAGACTACGGCTTTGTACTGACCAATAGCAGTGCAGACTGTCTCTATATAAGCCAGAGCGACGCAGACAAGTTTATGTGTTTATTGCAGTGACAATAGTTCTAGAATCATGACGGAGACTGAGAGCGCCCCAGCCGCCGCTCCTCCAGCGGAGCCCGCCGCCAAGAAGAAGCCGGCCAAGAAGGCGGCAGCCGGAGGAGCCAAGAAAGGCAGCAAGAAGCCGTCCGGTCCCAGCGTGTCCGAGCTCCTCGTCAAAGCCGTGGCCGCTTCCAAAGAGCGCAGCGGGGTCTCCCTGTCCGCCCTCAAGAAGGTCCTGTCCGCCGGAGGATACGATGTGGACAAGAACAACAGCCGCCTCAAGATCGCCATCAGGGGGCTGGTGACTAAGGGGACCCTCGTCCAGGTCAAAGGACATGGCGCCTCCGGATCCTTCAAGATCAACAAGAAGCAGGAGGACAAGGCGGCAAGCGCCAAGAAAAGCACCAAGAAGCCATCGGCTGCGGCCAAGTCCCCCAAGAAGCCGGCCGCCAAGAAGCCAGCCAAGTCCCCCAAGAAGAAGACCACCACCAAAGCCCCCACCGCAACCAAGAGCCCCAAGAAGGCCGCCAAGAAACCCGCAAAAAAGCCTGCAGCTGCCAAAGCCAAGAAGGTGACAAAGAGCCCCAAGAAGCCCAAAGCTGCAGCCAAGCCGAAAAAAGTCGCCAAGAGTCCGGCTAAGAAGGCGGCTAAACCCAAGACAGCAGCCAAGCCCAAGAAGGCCGCTCCGAAGAAGAAATAATCCCCACCGGAGAGACCTCCTTTCATCTACACCCCCCAAAGGCTCTTCTCAGAGCCACCCACCTCCTCCTGACAGAGCTCTACATACATACATCGACCAGGGGGGGCGCATTAGAGGTCCTCCATACATAGCAATGTGACAACCTTACCCAATCCCCTCTATAGAATCATGTATTCATACAGCGGGAGATCCCATTACAGGGCTCTTCACATGAGATCCGTCATTGATAATATTTAACATTATTTTGGTGTAAATATTCCCGATTTATACAGCTTTGCCCCCACCCATCCACAGTTTGTGCCCATCATGGGTGGTCTGGAGGCATGTTTCATTAAATACACCAACGTTTTGGGGGTTCTAATGTTGGATCTATATTATTATAAGTCTTATTTTCAGATAGCATTCCTGTTGCACATACAGTGACTTATATACTCGTTTTTTTTATTATTATTCATGATTTGATTGTTTCCCACGTATAAGCCTAGAGATTGTTATGTATTTCTCATTTAAAGCTTCATAAAAATATTGAACGAGAGATCCGTCCCTGATACAAAATGATATATAACATCTGCAGTGCGGATTGGAGACCTGTAAATCGGAGACAATTCCGGCACACTGTCTGTGGGATCTCCCCGGGGAGGAGAGGATGAACATTTCCTCTTCTAGACGATCATTGTACAAGGAATGCTGACACTTCAATATGGAACGCAGCGACTGCAGATCCTTCTGTGATCATTAGAGGGGAGACACATCATCCTCTGGACGTGTTACAATGATCAGCGACAAGATCCTTGTGTTATGTGGACAATGTACTCTTTACTAAAGATCCATTTCAGTTACAGATTTACCATCCCCCATATAGATATAAATCGGTTTAGCGGCCCTGATATCACATTTAGAGGGAAACAGTTGAACATCCATCTCTGTTTGATTGTAGGATCCTATAAACGCTCTCATTGGTTGACAGATGAAGAACAGGCTGTTATGATTGGCGGAGTGGGAAAGGTTCAAAATGCCCGCCATAATTTCACATTATGCAACAATTACACCCCCCCCCCCTTATGGGCGGAAGTGGAACAAAAGGGGTTCAGGGAGTTCCCCGGATTCTCCACACAATACTGCATGAATTCTTCCTTCTAGTGCTAGTAGAGGAGACGAAGTGAGACCTTCCCCTCCCCCCCCATATGTTCTAATCTGCTGATAAATGGGAAGAGTCCTAATAAGAGTCAGGAAGATGTCCAGGAGATGTGTGGAGGTCTCCCCTCTGTATCGGGGAATGATTGTACGAGGTCGGAGAATAGTAGAGGAGATTGTACGGGAACAGAAGTATGATTTGTTACTTTGTGATGGATTGATGTTGGAAATAATTGTATCAATAAAGGACAATCCACACCGCACTCAAAAGATAAGTAGAACAAATTATCATCGATATAAAGTTGGGAGATGATTAAAAACAAAGTGTAAATCCTAATCAGTATGTAATGGATGTAGACGTCTGTATGTATTGAGGAAGGAGGTGGTGAGATGTGTGGACGTCTTGTAGGTGTTTCCCTGTCATCTAGTCGGTGTGATGATGATGGAGTATATAGATCTTTGTATAGGAGGATGTGGTGGCTCTGAAAAGAGCCTTTGTGTTGGGATTAGTAGTAGTTCGGAGTGTGTCTCTCTCTCTCTATGCCCTCTCCCCGCGGATGCGGCGTGCCAGCTGGATGTCTTTGGGCATGATGGTGACCCTCTTGGCGTGGATGGCGCAGAGGTTGGTGTCCTCGAAGAGTCCGACGAGGTAAGCCTCAGAGGCCTCCTGCAGAGCCATGACGGCGGAGCTCTGGAAGCGCAGGTCGGTCTTGAAGTCCTGGGCGATCTCTCGGACGAGGCGCTGGAAGGGCAGCTTGCGGATGAGCAGCTCGGTGGATTTCTGGTAGCGGCGGATCTCTCGGAGAGCCACGGTGCCGGGCCTGTAGCGGTGAGGCTTCTTGACTCCGCCGGTGGCCGGGGCGCTCTTGCGGGCGGCTTTGGTGGCCAGCTGCTTGCGGGGAGCTTTGCCTCCGGTGGACTTACGGGCTGTCTGCTTGGTTCTCGCCATGACTGCTCAGTTCTTCGCTGATACAAGGAACGTGAGCTTATGCCGCTGTGCAGCGCTATTTATACACATCCCAGCCCTCTGATTGGACAATGAGAGCACACTCCTCCTCCTCATTGAAAAGCGCCTTTTTTTTTCTTTTTTTTTTTGAATTGCCCGCCTAGATCTGCACGTTCTATTATTGGAATAAATCGCTATTTTGTTTTCCCAAATCCAAAGTAAAATCTCCGCACATCACACAATACTCGGAGATCTCTGAACTCCTTCAATGTGGATTATTATACAGAATAGAAAGTGTGAGCGGGGATTCCACACGGAGCAGCTGTTGTCTGTTCCGCCAAATACACAGCACAGGGATCAGGGGGATCCGTCCATGCTCACTTCTTATAGGTCACCGATCACGGTATACATCTGACTTATAAAGAACACTTTTCATGTCCCCTATAATGGGGATCAGGGGGATCCGTCCACCCCTAACAGCTCCAAGACTGGAGAGGTTGCTGTCTTCTCTATTCTCCATACTCGCTCTATACAAATACCACACAGGAACCGCTCTGGTTTATTTATGCCGTGTAAATTGCCCGGATGCGATCCTCTGGAGATTAAAGATTTTTATTCTCTTATCAAGAAAAAAAAAGTGGAAGAAGAAATCTGTCCCAATGTAAACCGAATGAAGGAGAAACACTGACACCTGGTGGTGATAAGATGTATGGATTGTGTCCGGAGATCTGGGAAGAGATACAATGTGATTGGAATGTTTTCTTCCCTCATTCTATAGACGAGGATTGTATCAAAGTAGTAGCAGAGCTGTGTGTGGAGTTAGGGGAATGGAGACACG
This sequence comes from Lithobates clamitans, assembly GCA_037952925.1. NCBI lineage: Eukaryota > Metazoa > Chordata > Amphibia > Anura > Ranidae > Lithobates > Lithobates clamitans. The sequence continues at coordinate 685,209 of JBBGZY010002913.1, forward strand.
GGCAGGTATAGATACACCGACTATCACCATTCATTGAAGTCATCTTCCTAGAGAAATAAATGGCCGGAAAATACAAAAGATTCTTGGCAGACACGTTTATCTGACTATCAGGATGGATGGAATTATCCGGAATAGTTCAGCATATCGTTAGAATGAGGTGAGATCTCTCTCCCAGATACACCCAAATCTAGGAGTCAATGGGGGACTGAATTGGGGAAGATCTTTCCTCGTCTACAATGAGAAGAGAAGATTCCCCGCTCGGTGTCAGGCCGGGAGATGAACAGATGTACATTGGAGACTCCACATCACATTCACTCTTTATATCCATCGCTCTGTCCGCGCTGCTTCCCGGCTGTCCTGATCCTGGGACTTGTATCCAGATTTGTTGGAGTTCTGAACATCTATGAGCCCCTCTATGGTAACAGGCTGCCCCCAAACCCACCCAGATAGCCGCTTGTAGTATCTGGTTACAGTATACAGATGTGTCTTCTATATACTGTATATACCAGACTTCCCCTCCCCCCCTGTGAGATGATTACACACTCTTGTGTAATAATAAATAGCTCATAATTGCCGTTTCCCCCTCTGCTCCCTGATAGAATGGAAATAATGAAACTCTCTGATTGTATCATCCATCACACGATATGACACCATACATGATTATCGGAAGACATGGGACTATTATCGGGACATTCCGCTGTTCTCATTCCTGAGATGACTTTTATTTCTGTATCATTAATACTTTTCACATCACTGGTTTATCACGTTGTATATGTAATCCCGGCATCATGTGTAATTATCTCATTAATGAACAGTGAAGATCTTTTGTCCTTAAAGTTGTATCCGATCTGTTGGGATGAAGGAGGCTGAACTTTTCTCTGGAGCAGTTAAGAGATTGGTTGTGGTAAATCTCTACATTACACTCTGTACATTGCTGGTTTATCTTTATGTTTTGTACTCAACTTTCCAAATAAACAAAAATGTGATGACAGCTCATTGATGGAAATGGTGGGTGGCTCTTAGAAGAGCCTTTGTGTCTTGTGTTGGGGTGATGATGATGGGGGGATTACTTGGCGCTGGTGTACTTGGTGACGGCCTTGGTGCCCTCGGAGACGGCGTGCTTGGCCAGCTCTCCGGGCAGGAGGAGGCGGACGGCGGTCTGGATCTCCCGGGAGGTGATGGTGCGGCGCTTGTTGTAATGAGCCAGGCGGGAAGCTTCGCCGGCGATGCGCTCGAAGATGTCATTGACGAAGGAGTTCATGATGCCCATGGCCTTGGACGAGATGCCGGTGTCGGGGTGCACCTGCTTGAGCACCTTGTACACGTAGATGGCATAACTCTCCTTCCTGCTCTTCCTCCGCTTCTTGCCGTCCTTCTTCTGGCTCTTGGTCACGGCTTTCTTAGAGCCCTTCTTGGGCGCCGGGGCTGACTTGGCTGGTTCAGGCATGATAAGGGTTAATGATCTCTTCTCCGCTCTGTGAAGGGAAAATGTGCTGGAGCCGCCCTCATGTGCTGCTTATATAGGCGTCCTATGCAAATGAGCCTCATCCCTCTCCTCACTCTTCTATTGGAGGATTCAATCATGTGATGGGGAGGGACGTCATGCTTTCTTTTCTCCTTTACAGATTGGTTTAGAGACAAGTCAGGACACTATTGGCTGGATTGAAACAGGACCAATCACAGCGTGTGACGTCAGAACACTGAGTGTATAAATGAAGGGGAGTGGCTGTGGGGCGATATTCTCTAGTCTCGATCATCCAGTGACAATGTCAGGACGCGGCAAACAAGGAGGCAAGGTTCGGGCTAAGGCCAAGACCCGATCATCCCGGGCTGGTCTGCAGTTCCCAGTCGGTCGTGTTCACCGCCTGCTCAGGAAGGGCAACTATGCCGAGCGGGTTGGGGCCGGAGCTCCCGTCTATCTGGCCGCCGTCCTCGAGTATCTGACGGCTGAGATCCTGGAGCTGGCCGGCAACGCCGCCCGCGACAACAAGAAGACCCGCATCATCCCCCGACACCTCCAGCTGGCTGTCCGCAACGACGAGGAGCTCAACAAGCTGCTGGGCGGAGTCACCATCGCCCAGGGAGGAGTCCTGCCCAACATCCAGGCCGTGCTGCTGCCCAAGAAGACCGAGAGCCACAAGGCCGCCAAATCCAAGTAATCATCCCGACAATTCCTCCACCTCTATTACCCAACACAACGGCTCTTTTCAGAGCCACCCACCTCTCCATACAAAGAGCCCGACATACATTGTTTTGTTTAATAGTCTCCGATAAAGTTCTATATTTATTTGATATATAATGCACTCTAAAAGCAAACACTTTGTATTTATTCACACTTCTTACAGCTGAGTAGGAAAACAGCCGCATTATACCTCTGCATACAAAGACACACATACATTGTTATCGGGGGATCTGATTGTAAATCTAGAGAATAATGTAATGACCACACACCTCTCCATACCAACAAATATTACCGGCATCGATTGTAATGAATAAAGCTTTCAGTTTATAGAACAATGTGATCTCATTACAGGGACTCCTCTTCATTCTCCTCCATCCTTCCAAACAATCATCTCATCTCCTTTCTCACTCTCCTCCGAGAAATTAAAAAAATGTACTATCTAGGAGAAACCCCCCCTAACTGTGATTGGTTCAACTTTCAAACGGTTTCATTCCGTTTCCCGCCGGAATTCCATGGAACGTTCCAGACAATCCGCCCTCCAACCGCCAAATCTGATAGGAAGCTCCCCATACTTTCCGGAGAACATTGCTCAGCGGGCCCTTTCATTTCCGACACTTCAAGTAGTTTAGAATCGTTATTAATATCAAATTAATTTTGTCTTGGATTATATTTCACACTTCAGAACCCGCCCTGCTATAAGATTGTCCACTATAGAGATCAATTTACCGAGCAAGTACGGAGCGAGATTTTTTTTTCTTTACTTTGGCACCCTCAAAATAAAGATATGACTGGTTGATGAATGAAACGCCCATAACTGTGATTGGTTCAGATTTCAAATTTTCCCGCCGGAATTATATAGAACGTTACAGACAAATAATCATCCCTATTATACCGCCAAATCCGACCCTGAGATCCGAGGAAATCACCAGATGAGAGATTTAACGGAGAAATATAATCAAAGCTTAATTTCCAAGTAGATAATTTGATTAATCAGGAATGACCACAAATGGATTTTGATTATTATTAAAACATGTAAAATACTTCCATATCTTCTCCTTTATTTCATGTCCTCAGAATCCAGGATAATCCCTCTGCTGTGTACAGAACATGATAGAGAAATGATTGTTATTCTAGATCTCTACCTTTCTATGGGAATAAAGTAGTGAACATTTAATCACCGGATCTCCATCATGTCACTGAGCGATGTGTATTTGTCACTCTTTTCAGTTTTCACATATGCTGCAGTTACAAATGTTATCCTTATCACAACTATAAAAAGACACGGAGAAGTACAGTAGGTAGTAATCATCACACTGCCAGATACATTTGTACAATGAATGATTAACACGAATATTTCATTCCCGAAGAACCAAATCGATTTTTTTGTAACTAAAATTCAGAAAAATGTTTCCAAGGCTCTAAAAATAGGTGTAATTCTCTGCACAAGACAGAAATGCTTGTGACTCCGCCCCTTCATGCAGTCCCCCATCAGGTCCGCCGAGAGTTATAAACGGGAGATCGAGGATTTTTTAATATTTGTATTATTGTTTTCTGATCAAAGCAACATTTTTTTTTATAAATATAAAATCTTTATTAGCAATTGCTGTTACAAGAGATGAAAGATGATTTTTCTTTTTTTTCTCAAAGGAATAAATAAAAAGCCATTGAGAAGGAAGAATACAATTGTCTTCTGAAGATGTCTTGTTGTTGCTTCAATGTATCTGAAACCAGTAGAATGTTTGTAAAGGTTACAAATAAATTAAATGATTTTCTGTGTAATGAGAGGACATGACTCCGCCTCTTCACATGAAGTTTCCCATCAGGTCCGCACAGTCTCTATAAAAGGAGGGCGGGCAATCAGTCAATTTCAGTTCTTCTCAGTAACACAGAAGAGTCGTCATGTCTGGTCGCGGTAAAGGAGGGAAGGGTCTGGGGAAAGGAGGCGCTAAGCGGCACAGGAAGGTGCTCCGGGACAACATCCAGGGCATCACCAAACCCGCCATCCGACGTTTGGCCCGCAGAGGGGGTGTCAAGCGCATCTCCGGCCTCATCTATGAGGAGACCCGCGGAGTGCTCAAAGTCTTCCTGGAGAATGTCATCCGCGATGCCGTCACCTACACCGAGCACGCCAAGAGGAAGACCGTCACCGCCATGGATGTCGTCTATGCTCTCAAACGCCAGGGCCGCACTCTCTACGGATTCGGAGGCTAAACCCTCATAGACACCTACTACCCACTTCATCTACACAAAGGCCCTTCTCAGGGCCACCCACCTTCTCATCCAAAGGGCTGTCTATATCCTCTGTACATTTCTTCTGGAGTTGAGTTACTAGAATTTTTAGTACAAATGTGGCAAAGGGTTTTTTTTTTTTTTTTTAGCCGAACATACACTATACAATTGTCCTTTTAAGAAAAAAAAAAATATATATATATATATATATATATGAAATGTGCGCGTTATAGTTGACAGGAGATTTTATAGTGTGTGGCCAGTATTTAGAATGTCAGCAGATTTCGACTGTATAATATTTTGTATTAGAATAGAGAAGTTGGAAGTGTCTGCTGCACCTGAACATAAATCTCCAAATAGTTCTAGATGAAAAATACTGAGTAGTAGTACTAAAGGAAAGTATATATACTTATTTGTCACAATGTATTTGATTCCATGGAGGAAACATTTCTTCCCCAAGTAAGAGAAATGATCAGTGAACATTTAATTGTATAGAAATCGTCCATCTATTTCCATGGTCCGATCCGGTGCAATGATCGCTCTGCTTCTCTGGATGGAACGTTCCTTATTATTCCGGTGATGGGAAATGTAAACGTTCACACTGAAGCCGAGCCGATCCCAGTTCTGGAAGTTTCTTGAACACTTTCTTTGTTAGGCTGACCATACATTATACAATGTTCTTATTCAATTTCCCTTTAGATTTACCAAAACCATATAATATGAGGTCAGACCTAAGCACTTTCAATGTGTATGCAATCAGGACGGCCCTTGTACTACATGGTTTAGGGTAAATCTAAAGGAAATTGAATTAGAAAATGGTATAGTGTATGGCCAGCCTTCGACTAGAAATGTAATTAGAATATACCCGGATCTCTCACCCCCTTCCCTGCAGTGAGAACACAAGAGATGAAGTAGAGGGTGCGGAAGGGGTTGGAATTCTGGAGACCTTATTACACCTTATTACATGTACCCGACTATTACCTGTATATTACACCTTATTACATGTACCCGACTATTATCTGTATATTACACCGATTGGAAGAACAATTTCCAGCTCTTTATATGAGAAGATGGATGTCCCGAGTTCTCTCCAACACCAATCACTGGAGATGTCTGATCAGATCTGTATTAGATTCAGGATTAGAATTGGGGATTTTTTATGACATTTTGGTCAGACTTTCTGCAGGGCTCTGGATGTCTCCGGATCATCTTCTATTCCCATCCTGATTCTCTATGGAGATCATCTCCACATTCTGGCTGTATACATCCCTCTATTCATCGCCTTGTACCGCATTGCCGTCTGACCACTAGGTGGCAGCTCTGAGTAAAGTTAGGCCGCATTCAGAAACATTGTTCCAATTTCAGATCCGCCACAATCTCCCTCCTTACATTGTAACTTTATATGAAATCACAATCTGGGAAGATTCGGTAGAAGAGTTCTTAACCCACAACAAAACGTAACGAGACATTTACCTCGGAAACATTGTTACACTTTTATATCCACCACAATCTCCCGTCTTACATTGTTACTTTATCTGATATTACAATTTTGGAAACAAAAAAACAAAAAAAAACACTTAAATGTTTATAAAATAAATGTAGCATTTATTATTGTATACACAATTTGGGAAGATTGTAGGTCTGTAGCCCATAACACATCGGGACTGGCAGCAGGAAAACACTAAACATTTTACCTTCTCAGCTCAATTGAATCCTATGAATGTGTCAATCATCTCCCTGATATTTAATCACATAGATCAATAAGATGCAGATCGATACTTGTTTTCAATCAGTGAATGATCTGCAAACAAATATTTTATAGATATAGATACACTCCAAATTCGTCACTATTGTGCTTTTCTTAGCCATGTATTATAACCATAGCCCATTTGTTGCTCACTTATTTCCACAAAAGATTGTTTCTTGGTCAATTTTGGTTCTGGGTTCCCGTCTGGGATGCCGTTTTTTTTTTTCAATGAATTTTATTTGTAGTCAGAGTCTTAGAGTGAGAAAGTGATCCTCCCAAGCACCAAGGCCTGAGGTGTGCCTTGGCCTGATTGGTCAGTATGCCTGAAAAGAGGGCATAACCTGAATGTAAGAAAAGTATTATGAGTATGTATGAAAATTGGGGGAAATGGGTGGGTGGGAACCCAGAAACTGACGAGCCCTGGCCTGACAGAGGAGGAGGCTTAAATAGCCCTCTCAGACTCCTCCCACAAATACAATCTAGCCTCTACACCTATATTGAAGGAATCTGACAATTCATTACAGCCACAGTAAGTTTTTCAAATTACTTTTTTTCCTTTAGAAATTTCATTATGCTGTGGTATTGTTCTAAACACGGGAAACACGCGCCACTTTACAGGCATACTATAGACACCCTCCAGGTACGATATTTAAAGGAATATTTCACTTTTATTGATTCACTTTAAGCATTATTAAAATCACTGCTCCAGAAAAAAATGGACGTTTTTAAAACTTTTTTTTTTGCATTGATCCATGTCCCCTGGGTCAGGACCCAGGTCCCCAAACACTTTTTATGACAATAACTTGCATATAAGCCTTTAAAATTAGCACTTTCGGTTTTTCATGTTTGTGTCCCATAGACTTTAACGGTGTTCCACGGCTTTTGAATTTCGCATGTTCATTGTTCGCTGAATATCCGACCAGCCAAAGTTCGGCCCGAACTCATGACAGGGCTACAACACCAGAGCATAACTGGAAGACAATTATCAACCTAGAACAAGACGTATCTGAACAAGGATCATTTATCAGTGCCCATAAGAGTCCTTAATATTATGTTGGATACTGGTGTGAAAAGTGAGAATCTGAAAACGGTTTCCTACGAAAAGCTGATAAAGGTATTTACACAATTTTATGATCTGCAGTAATTACATAAAACAATATTTGGAAAAGGTGTTGCTGGGCTGTAAATGTACATTAGAATGATACAGAAAATTAAATTTCTTAAAATGTATCTCCAAGGCTGTAGATTTATTTGTTTATTGTTTGCCTGGGGGGAGATTTCAGCTTTTAGAATTGTAGGTGTGGCAAAATTGTGCTAAATTTGGAAGGGGCCTAAAAGTTCAGCCTGCTCACTGCCCACAGTGTACACAGTGACTACACATTAACATGCTACAGTCCTTGTACCAAGTAGTTTTTTTAACCGCTTCAACACCGGGCCAATTATGACACTTGAGCAAAGATGTGTACTACATGTAAAAATCATCTTTTTTTTGCTAGAAAATTACATAGAACCCCCAAAGATTATATATGTTTTTTTTAGCAAAGACCCTAGAGAATACAATGGCGGTTTTTGCAACTTTTTATCTCACACAGTATTTGCGCAGGAATTTTTCGAACGCATTTTTTTGGGGAAAAAAACTGTTTTGTGTTTAAAAAAAAAAACAAAACAGTAAAGTTAGCCCAATGTTTTTGCATTTTGTGAAAGATGAAGTTACGCCGAGTAAATAGATACCTAACATGTCACGCTTCAAAATTGCACACACTCGTGGAATGGCGCCAATGTTCGGTATTTAAAAATCCCCATAGGCAACACTTGAATTTTTTTTACTGGTTACATGTTTTGAGTTACAGAGGAGGTCTAGGGCCAAAATTATTGCTCTCGCTCCAACGTTCGCAGCGATACCTCACATGTATGGTTTGAACACTGTTTTCATATGTGGGCGGGACTTACGTATGCGTTTGCTTCTGCGTGTGAGCACACGGGGACAGCGGCGCTTTAATTCTTTTTTTTTTTTATTGTTAATTATATATAAATTTTTTTTATTTTGACACTTTTTTGAAAAAAAAAAAAAATGATCACTTTTATTCCTATTACAAGGAATGTAAACATCCCTTGTAATAGCAATATGACATGACAGGTCCTCTTAATAGTGAGATATGGGGTCAATAAGACCCCATATCTCACAACTAGGCTGGGAAGCCTGAAATAAAAAAAATAAATAAAACGATCGCCGCTTCCAAGCCGAAGCGGCACCGTTTTTTTGAATGGAGAGGCCGGGCGTGACATAACATCGCGCCCGGCCTCCAACGATCATAGAGACTCCGGGGACCATCTGGTCCGCCGGAAATCTCTATGATCTACATCCGGCGCCGGCGGATCCACTCTCCGCCTCACCGATCATAACGGTGAGTCGGAGCAGGCACCGGAGGGCGGCGGGAGGGGGGGGACGTCCCCTCTCGCCTCCCATAGGAACGATCAAGCGGCAAAACGGCCGCTATGATCATTCCTATGGTGTAGAGATTTGCCGGCTGAAACCGGCAATATCTGAATGATATCTGTAACTACAGGCATCATTCAGATATACCTGCTCAAAGCCAAGGACGTCATATGATGTCCTTGACCGTGTCCCAAGAGAGTCTAATGGACACACATAAACCTCAGCACAATTGTTTTCTAAAAAAAAATGAAACTCTCATTGCATATGCTTTACCATGGTCTGCCTTGACCAGTCTTTATTAACCTGTTGCCAACCGCCCCACGAACATTGAGCCCGGTTTCACACATGTGCGGTGCAAATTGAAGCTTAGGTTTCACTGGGGAGATAAAAATCTCCTGTTCAACGGAATCATTGCGTTTTAGCTCAGGATCAGTGAGCAGGGAGAGGGGGAGGGAGAGGGGGGGGGAGGGAGGGGTGTAGTGAGGAGAAGTAGAAAATCCTTGTTCAGAACGCAATGCATCTGCGAATCAGATGCGTTCCCATAGGAGATAATAGGCTTGTAGTTTGCACCGCAATGCCCAAAAAACGCACACATTTTTTGTGCAATGCACAGTGCGAATGCAAGGCACATATGTGAACCAGATGCATTCATATGAATGTATTTTAAAATGTCCTGCGAATTAGATGCGGTGTAAGCCGCATCTAATTCGCATAGGTGTGAACCCGGGCTTACTGCGAGGCGGCGGCTCCTCTGCGCAGAATCACATACAGGTACGCAATTCTGCACTTCCGCATCTGCGGCGAGTATGCGAGCCGCCAGTGACTCGCTCCCGCTGTGATTGGACACAGCAGGAGCCAATTAGCGGGTCCGGCAGACCCCCTGTCTGCCGGGGCCCGCAGATCATTTCCGACAAAGGCAGGGTGGCGGCCTGCCTATGTAAACAAGGCAGATGGCTGTTCTGTTAGTAGGGAGGACAGAGATCCTGTTTTTCTGCCAAACAGGAACACAAATCTCTGTGTTCCCACAGTTAAAGCACCTCCCATACAGTTAGCAAGCACTTTCTTTGAACGCATTTAACCCTTGGATCACATCAGATGTTGACCCCTTGCCTGCCAGTGTCATTAGTACAGTGACAATGCATATTTTTTTAGCACTGATCACTGTATTGGTGTCACTGGTCCCCAAAATGTATCAAAAGTGTCACTTAGTGTCCAATTTGTCCACCGCAATGTTGCAGTCCCACTATAAGTCACTGATCACTGCCATTACTAATAAAAGAAAGAAAAAAATCCATAAAAATATCCCATAGTTTGTAGACGCTATAACTTTTGCACAAACCAATCAATATACAAAGAAATATTTCACCAAAAATATGTAGCAGAATACATATCGGCCTAAATTGATGAAGAAATTAGATATTTTTCATCTTTTTATTCGACGTGTTCTTTCAAAATTGTCTTTTTTTTGGTTATAGCGCAAAAAATATAAACCACAGAGGTGATCAAATACCACCAAAAGACATCAATTTTATTTGGGTATGCAGTGGCGTCACTAGGGTTGGTGTCACCTGGTGCGGCAAAACATGGTGTCACCCCCCCCCCCCTGTCTAGGCTGCTCAGCACCATTCAGGTAGCGCACGGTCACGAGGCGCACCCCAAACCAGCCCCTGTAAATGATAGTATAGGGTGGTATAGTGGCAGGTTGGGGTGGTATATGACAGGTTAGGGTGGTACAGGGCAGGTTAAGGCGGTATTGGGGTGGTATAGAGCAGGTTGGGGTGGTATAGGGCAAGTTAGGGTGGCACAGGGCAGGTTGAAGTGGCACAGGACAGGCTGGGGTGGTGTAGGGCAGGCTGGGGTGGCACAGGACAGGTTGTGATGGTACAAGGCAGGCTGGGGTGGCACAGAGCAGGTTGGGGTGGTACAGGCAGGCTGGGGTGGTATAGGGCAGGTTGGGGTGGTATAGGGCAGGTTGGGTGGTATAGGGCAGGTTGGGGTGGCACAGGGCAGTCAGGGTGGTATATGGCAGGGTGGGGTGGTACAGGGCAGGTTGGGGTGGCACAGGGCAGGCAGGGTGGTATATGGCAGGGTGGGGTGGTACAGGGCAGGTTGGGGTGGCACAGGGCAGGCAGGGTGGTATATGGCAGGTTGGGCTGGTACAGGGCAGGCTGGGGTGGTACAGGGTAAGTTAGGGTGGCACAGGGCAGGTTGGGTGGTATAGGGCAAGTTAGGGTGGTATAGGGCAGGTTGGGGTGGCACAGGGCAAGTTAGGGTGGTATAGGGTAGGTGGGGGTGGCGCAGGGCAGGCTGGATGGTATAGGGCAGATTGGGGTGGCACAGGGCAGGTTGGGGTGGCACAGGGCAGGCTGGATGGTATAGGGCAGATTGGGGTGGCACAGGGCAGGTTGGGGTGGCACAGGGCAGGCTGGGTGATACAGAGCAGGCTGGGGTGGCACATGGCAGGCTGGGGTGGCACATGGCAGGCTGGGTGGTACAGGGCAGGCTGGGCTGGTCCAGGGCAGGCTGGGGTGGAATAGGGCAGGTTGGGGTGGTACATGGCAGGCTGGGGTGGCACAGGGCAGGTTGGGGTGGCACATGGCAGGCTGGGGTGGCACACGGCAGGTCGGGGTGGCACATGGCAGACTGTATATATACAGTTGTGCTCATAAGTTTACTGGCAGAATTTATGATTTCTTGGGCATTTTTCAGAGACTATGAATGATAACACAAAGACGTTTCTTTCACTCATGGTTAGCGTTTGGCTGAAGCCATTTATCATCAATCAACTGTGTTTACTCTTTTTAAATCATAATTACAACAGAAACTACCCAAATGACCCTGATCAAAAGTTTACATACCCTGGAATGTTTGGCCTTGGTACAGACACAGAAGGTGGCACACACAGGTTAAAATGGCAATTAAAGGGTAATTTCTGACATTTGCATAACTCCTCCCAAAAACAAGCCCACTGCTTGCATCGGGACTGAGGGCTCCTGAGTGCAGAACTGAGGCCGGGAGCTGTAATGATTACAGGAAGCTATGTACAGAACCCTGCTGGCCCCTCCCACCAGCCATGATTTGTCACCATTGCAGATAGAAGCACAGAAACGCAGTAAGGATGTCACTGGGTCTAAAAATAAGGTATGTAATGAAAAGATAAAAGTTTTATTTAAACATGTCTTTAGATAGAAGAGATATATAACATGGAACATCTAAGATATAGCCATGAGGATACTAAAGAGGGATTAAGAGATGGGAAAAGTAGAAAAAGTTTAAATTAACAAAGAAATATAGTGAGATTAAGATTAGTTAGAGTAGAGGAGAAAAAAGGGTCTAGGAGAGGGGTGGAGGGAGGGGGGGAGGAGGGGAAGGGTAGATAAACCTTTGGAAATAAAATGTGTTAATGTATATCCCTATTGAGTAGGGACAATGTCTTTTACTTCCTTATGTACGATAAATCTGGATAAAATAAAGAATAAAAAAAATAATAAAAAGCGCATGAAAAATGCAAAAAAAAAAACAAAAAAACTAAACATGTCATCAGAATTTTGGCGAGGGGAGGGAGGAACCAGCAAAGACAAAATTTAGAAACTTTAGCTTTACTGTGCCCCCTCCTTTATAATTACACTAGGGGGGGCGTGTCCGGACACTGAGGAGACCAGACGTACTGCTCTATAGCTCCGCTGAGCCTTCGACAATCCAACGCCATCCTACCAATTCCATAACTTGGTGAGCCCCAAAACTTCACTTACCAGTCATTGGACACCGGATACATCTGCCCCTGGTGAAATTACCGAGTTTGGCTGGCTGATCGTGCCGCTATTAGGCCGCGGCCGGCTCCTCATAACAGCGACTCGCCGCCATCTTGCGGCCCTTAGGCCTTCACCATCCCCAAGCTCAAGTGCCGTGATCGGCTGAATTAGGAGACATCGGACCGCCAAAAGTTGTTCATACTCTTCCGGAGGAGGTTCGGCAGGGGTACGGACACATTATAAGCCGGCCGACATAGCTGATAGTACCTCCGACCACTTGCGGCCCGCCGCCATCTTGCGGCCTGTGAAGCCTCCAGCATCCCCGGGCTCGAGTTCCGCATTCGGCGGTACGGGCGATAGCCATCCCGACCCTTCCTTCCACAGACTCATCCGGATAATAGAGGTATGCTGTAGAGACCCTGATGGCCGGGAAAAACTAAGGAAAGTCCACCCCAGACCACCACCTAGGTAAAGCTGAGGCTCTGCTCTACATACAGCAAACGGTGGCCATCTTGCCAATCCATCGCCATCCTACGATTTACTTACCTAGGTGAGCCTCAAAACTTCACACATTAGTCACTGGACACCGGATACATCTGCCCCTGGGGAAATTATCGAGTTTGGTTAGCTGACTAAGCTGCTATTAGGCCGGCCCCTCATAACAGAGATTCGCCGCCATCTTGCGGCCCACAGGCCCTCACCATCCCCAGACTCGAGTGCCGTGATCGGCCGAATTAAGAGACATCGCATTGCCAAAAGATATTAATACTATCCCGGGGGAAGTTTGGTAGGGGACACTATACGAGCTGGCAAACATAGTCGAAAATACATCAGACCAATAGCAGCCTGCCGCCATCTTGAGGTTTGTGGAGCCTCCAGCGTCCCCGGGCCTTTTTTCTTTTTTCTCGGCGTGGCCTGACCGTCCATGACGATGGCAGCTTAACTCCTCAGCCCCCGCCATCACACGACCTACGATCAGTATAACGGAGGCTAAACTGAGCTACAACCATCCTAACACATGGGGACCGCATCCAGAAACACATCCGCATCCCGTTCCAGATCACCGAGGGAACAGCCTGATAACCCCGGGCACAATATTCCGGACATGTTCCGCTCGAGCAGAGGAAACTTGGCGTCTTCTCGCCATAGAAGCGCCCAGGCCACATCTTCCTCACAGGGCACACCATCAGTAGCCCTACCTCATAGCCAAATAGGGGAGAATGTCACGGAAGAGCATCCTTTAAACATTAGCGACTTACGGATGATCGCCACGGACATAAAAGACGCCCTTGCAGCAGCCGTATCGGAACTTCGTTTGGACATCCGTGCCCTGACGGACAGAGTAGCGGTGACAGAAAGAACGGCAGAGCAGCAAGACCTTCAAATCCGCAAAACCACCAGACAAGTGGACACACATACCCTCCAAATGAGGGATATGCAGAGGCATCTCGAAGACCTCGACAACCGGGGCAGAAGACGGAACCTAAGGATACGGGGGCTCCCTGAGACGATTGAGGGGGATCAACTCTTGCCCTCAGTAACTAGCCTGTTCAATGGCATAATGCATAGGCCACAGCAGACACCGGTTGAATTCGAACGAATCCACCGCGCACTGAGACCCAAAGGAAAAGCTACTGAACCTCCCAGGGACGTGATTTGCTGTCTGGTGGACTACAAGATTAAGGAAGAAATCTTACGCCAGGCCAGGAGTATCCCGCAAATCGTCCATGAAGGAAAAACGGTACAAATCTTTCAGGATCTTTCTGGCATAACCCTACAGCACCGCAGAGATCTGAAGCCGCTCCTAGACACTCTACGTACCAGAGGCATACCATACAAATGGAAGTTCCCCTTCTGCCTCGCGGCATCTTCGCAGGGGCGCTCGGCGTTCCTCAGAGTACCTGAGGATCTTCCCCAGTTCTGTGAAACCTTGAACATCCCCACCGTGGAGGTTCCGGAGTGGTATGCGGAATTTCGCCGATCGGCTGTCCGTAGAGAACGCCAGCCTGAAGAACCTATGGAGGCCATGAATGCTGGACACAGGAGGCGACGATCGCCTTCTGCCCCGTCGTACCACGGCACCTCCCGCTATCATCATCTGGAATTCAGTGCAGCAACCTCGCCCACCTCGAGAAGAGCCAGACGGGACCGATAACCGGTTAGAGAAGCGCCTAATGTCACAGATGCCCAACCACACAGTTATGCCATGTTAGGCGAACAGTTACCTTCATCTTTATTAAAATAGAATAGCGAGGGATTGTGCTCCACTGCTGATAACTTTCCTAAAATGGTCATCACAGGGCTAGACTTGCTGCGTAAGCACAGACCGTTAGGCCTTGTCTGGAATCCGCCATTGGGCTTGTAGGCTCTACCTTAGCAGCAAACCTCATGTCTAGAAGGATTGAGGTACGAGCGGCAGCATACAACCCCCATGACGCCCTTAGCGCTGATCTCGGTAACGAATACCTGCCCTCCTGCCAGCTGCGGAATGATTAAGTGCTTCCTGATTAGCGCACCTCACAGTCCCTGTCTCAACAAAGGCAATAGGTCTTCAAATTCCCGGATTCCCACTATGTTCTGCTTCCCCCAGTGAACCCCTACATTCCAAGAAGTTCGGGAAGAATATCTCCGATATACGGCTCAATCGCAGCTCAATCGCAGCATACACCGCAGTACACGTTTGAACCGGACCTAAAAACTAACAGCCAAGGAAAGATGACCACCGTATCATACAGCCTTGCTTGCTTAATCCCATGGGAACTCTGATACCTCCATACCGAATGGCTGATGGACTTCGGATCCCTAATACTGAAGGGCTTCCCACTTCACACCTTGATCCCAGAATAACAGCAGGTGCTCCGGATATTGAGATTTTCTAGGAACTGAGGACACATAACGTAGCCGAAGTTGCTTACTACCAAAGCTGCTGTCTAACTACGGATGATCCCGCTAACCCCTTTTTCTTCATAGGTACGCCTCATAGAGCACTTTACCGGAGGTATTCACTGCTGGCGTGGACTGCATTTTGTCTTAATTTTATAGTTTAACTAATATTCTTCGAAGGTATGTTGAGCCTTATACTGTAATGGTTAGTTGACTTAAGCATAGAATAGGTTTTAAGCTCATTCGCTATACTATGTAGATTTTATCTTATGCTTAATCTCACACCTTGGAATCTTTGCTGCATATCTCCACAGACATTGCTGCAATTCCAGAGGTCTGAGTGACTCTTAACGAAACAAAAAACATGGTACTCTATCTCGAGTAAAGCACACATAGGATGTTCTTCGGAATCACTGAGGTGATCCAACCATCACCTCTTTTGCTATCCCTGGTGAACCCCAACGTCAACGGATAGTGCACTGATAGTGTACCCCTCCTTTATTTAACTTTCATGGTCACGTGATGGCGGGGCCTACACCCCTCTCACTCACACACCACCTCACTCGTGTAAGGTTTACACCAACCCCCACACGGCAACGGTGCAGTATAATAACCCGTATCCCACGGGATAGGAGCTGCACCCACGCTGTATTATTCCGATCCCTTTTCTAGACCTGAGAAGGTGGGATAATCAAGAGATTGATTATCTCCGTAATCTCTTCGGATAATCAAAACCCCCCCCCCCTTTCTTTTTTTTTTTTTTCTCGTGATTGAAGGCTATGGATCTTAATCACGCACTAGCTGATAAGGAGCTATCTCCCGCTCTTCTAAATCTTCATTCCGTCAACATACGCGGTCTGAACACACCAGAAAAACGTTCCCTCTTACTCTCCTCTCTGCACAAGTCCCGGACCCATATTGCTCTGATCCAAGAAACACATTTCAGAACGGACACAATTCCCAAATTACAGGACCGGCATTTCCCAACAAGTTATCACGCATCTAATGATGAAGCCAAATCGAAAGGGGTGTGCATCCTCATATCTAAAAATTGCCCACTTGTTGTTTCAGATACCCTTAGGGACCCCCTTGGGAGATACATTTTCCTAAAAGGCACTCTACATGAACAACCAATAACTATAGCAAACCTGTATGCCCCAAATTCGCGACAAGTCTCCTTTTTCCGCGACACTCTTCAGACACTCACATCTTTTCGATCAGGTCTGTTAATACTTGGAGGTGACTTTAACGTCCCGTTAAACCCTAACCTTGATACATCCAATGGTCACTCCTCCCTCACATACAGAGCCCTTCGGGCCATAAAACAACAACTGAGAGGCTTACTCTTGCACGATACCTGGCGTACTCTATACCCTAATGAAAAAGATTTCACCTTTTACTCCCCACCACACTCTAAGTACTCACGGTTAGACTATTTTTTCATTTCCCAAGACGACTTACCAATGGTCAAAAAATCCTCTATTGAACCCATGGTCTTATCAGATCACAGCCCCATATCATTAACTTTACAACTGCCCGCCAAAAGACGGCACTCCCCAATATGGCGTTTAGATAATTCCCTCCTATCTGACATTGCTGTCACAAATTCGATCTCCCACCAACTTACCAAGTACTTCATGGAAAATGGCGAGGGAGAGCCCACACCTGAAGTGGTATGGGCAGCACACAAATGTGTGGTACGAGGCATACTCATCTCTGCAGCTGCAAATCGCACCAAACTTCGAAAAGCGAAAATAGATGAACTGACTAAACTTATCGCGCATTTAGAACAAAAACACAAACAATCCTTAGCTTCTGAGGCACTTACCGACCTAACGCAAGCCAGAAATGATTTACTAGAAGAACTCCACAAACGATTAAAGCGCAAATACATTTTACAGCGGAAATGTTTTTATGAGTTTGGTGATAAGTCAGGAAAACTCCTAGCGAGAGCACTGCAGGCCAAGAGAGCCGCACATACCATACACACAATTAAAGACCCTTCTGGTACACGTCATGTTTCCTCTGAAGCCATAGCACATCAATTTGTCCAATACTTCACAAAATTATATAACTTACGAACCTCCCATACGCCAAATTCCCTAGAGGATAGACAGGAAGCTATCAACCATTTCCTAGCCCAATACGCCCCGACCCCACTCACGGCAGAGGACTCAGAGGCACTAGATTCTCCCCTATCGATAAAGGAGCTTACACTAGCTTTAACACAGATGAAACCAGGCAAAAGTCCGGGCCCAGACGGACTTACGGTAGGATACTACAAAGCCTTTACTGACATTTTAATCCCACCTCTAGCCAAAGCGTACAACAACTTTCCGCCTTCTAGTGTCGCTATCAGAGACACATTAGAAGCACACATCTCCCTTATCCCGAAACCAGGTAAAGATGAAACCATGGTCACCAACTACCGCCCTATCTCTCTACTAAACGTAGATATCAAACTGTTTGCCAAAGCTATCGCCAACCGTCTTATACCTCTACTCCCCAAACTAATATCCACAGAACAGGTAGGTTTCATCCCCGGCCGCGAGGCCCGAGACAACACCACCAAAGCGCTAAACATCCACCATTGGATCACTACCTCTAACTCCAAAGGCTTCCTCTTGTCCCTCGATGCGGAGAAGGCGTTCGACAGGGTGGCATGGGACTTCATGGAGGCTACCCTGCATTACATAGGTTTGCCTCCACACTTACTCCGGATGATCATGACACTGTATTCTTCCCCCACAGCAAAGGTGAGGGTGAATGGTCGCCTGTCGAACGCCTTCTCCGTATCCAATGGTACCAGACAGGGATGCCCCTTATCCCCACTAATTTTCATTATCACTCTAGAACCATTCCTCCGCAAACTGAGGGATAACCCGAACATCAAAGGGCTGGAAATCGACAATAAACACTTTAAAATAGCCGCTTACGCGGACGATATCCTACTGTTCCTCACTGACCCGCTCATTACCATTCCTAACCTACTTAAAGAATTTGCTCACTTCAAATTTCTTTCTAACCTACAAATAAATTTCTCTAAGTCCAAAGCACTAAACATATCTCTACCTGATGAAATAGTCACTCAATGTAAACTTAACTTCCCGATTGACTGGGAACCTCATGCGCTCACTTATCTTGGCATTAAAATACCCTCCAAATTGACAGACCTATATAAACTAAACTTTTTACCCATCTTACAAACCATCCAAGCAGATCTAAAAAAATGGAGCTTGGGACCGTTCTCCTGGTTCGGAAAGACGGCAATCCTAAAAATGAACATACTTCCCAGATTGCTCTACTTATTCCAAACCATCCCTATACAACTCCCTCCTTCCTTCTTTGGCATACTTAAAAGAACATGTAGGAACTTCGTATGGTCTTCTAAACAACCCAGACTGAACTGGAACAGATTGACGTCTCCTAAACTCCAAGGAGGCTTACACATACCAGATATACAAAAATATTACTGGGTATGTCACCTCGCTAGGATAGTTGACTGGCACAATAACAGACCTAACAAAGACTGGATACATGTAGAAAATGCTTTCACCGCAATACCTCTACATCTTTTACCATGGATTAAGCAAAATAAAATACCTGAGGGGGCCACACATAACCAATTCATCAATGCAACTCTAAACACTTTTAAAGTAGCCTGCAAACTACTCCAACTGACACCCACACCGGGTCCCTTGACACCTTTGGAAAACAACCCGGACTTCATACCAGGAATACATAATAAGACCCCAAAGACGGATACTAATCGCCCCAACCTTAGACTACAACAATTGTTCCAACAGGGCACTCTCATGTCTTTCCAGACCATGACTCGGACATTTCCAGACTACCACATTCCCTTTTATAAATACCTGCAGATACGCCACTTCGCTAATAGCATCCAACCTATTGCAAACTTACACAGAGATCTTACACCCTTTGAAAGCTTTTGTAATAACCCAGAGCCCCAAAGACACCTTATCTCGTCTATATATAAACTCTTATTCACATCACAAGAAATTAAATCTGATAGTCTGATTTTACAATGGGAAAGGGATTTAAATCTAGACCTCACCACAGAAGACTGGCAACATGCCCTTACTCATATACACAAGGGTTCTCTCAATATCTCCACACAGGAAAACAGATATAAAATCTTTACAAAATGGTACAGAACTCCAGATAGGATACACAAATTCCACCCAAACCTTCCCCCCCTCTGCTGGCGTTGTCAAGCATCCAGGGGCACTCTCCTCCACATATGGTGGGATTGTCCCCTCATACAAAATTACTGGATAGACATACATCGACTAATTACACAGATTACGACTTATTCGCCCGATTTCACCCCGGCCCAATACCTACTTCATCACACCTCCCTTCCACAACACACCTACAAGAAATCCCTGGTTCTACACCTCATCAACGCAGCTACCTTATGCATCCCTATCCACTGGAGAGACACCTCCCCCCCCACTATTCAAGAATGGATGCAGAGGGTAGACAGAATAGCTGAAATGGAACACCTTATACATCAATCCAATGATACACCATCCAAGTATGAACATATATGGGCTTGTTGGACTCATTTCAAATCAACCCACATACCGCACACTTCCTCTGACCCCACCCCTCAAAGGAATGGAGAGACAGTACACACGCATTCAACTGCTTAACCCATGGAATTATCTTTGGGCTTTCATTGTTCTTCCATCATTCCTTCCCCCTCCCTCGTAGGACCCTCTCTACCACCCAAGGGATCACTAATGATCTGCATGATCCCTCGCTGCCGTTCTGAGATCTGATAGGCATCACAGCTACGCCTTTTTTCAAACTATCTAGGCAGATTCGACATGCTTCTGTCTTCTCTGTCCTCATATGTCCCACACTGGGCACAGATTGCTCCCAATAGGGGTGCCCAGAGGTGGAACGGAGCAACCAAAGTCGGTTAAGGACAAGGAAAGACTTTAGGAAAGAAAGCAGGGAAATAGAGTAGGTTGCTGACCGGATGATAAGGAGAAGAGAAAGGAGGAATTGGAGATAGGATTTAATTGAAAACATAACAATACGCTTTTACAACGATTTTCATTCAAACTGCTACCTTAAATTCCAATTTTATCGACCTAAGTTACACCTTGACTCAAAGGTAGATATAATTGTATTGTACTGATATAATACACACCTTACCCTAGATGTAGACGTAAACACATTAATACCTATAAAGTCTGGGATGATAGCGTACTATGGTTTATTCCCCTTTTTTTTTTTTTTTTTTTTTTTTTTTCCATCCTTTCCTGCCACATTGGCAATGCATTTTAATGACAAGAGAATTTCGCAGATATATTTTACCACAACTCAAGGCTTATTCCCCCACCACATAAGATATCACCTACAAAATTTCTCATTGTAGTTCCTTCGTTCGTTTGTTCATACTATGTTATAGTACTTATAATGTCATGCATTATGATGTAATGTTATATCTGGCTATGGGCTAATATGTGACATTTACTTTCATGCTTTCATTTATGTAACACTTGTGTAAACTCAATAAAATTATACTTTATAATTACACTAAATCACTTCCAATGATTCCAAATAAAACCAGCAATATTATAATACAAATAAATATCTCACCCGGGTCCTGTGCTCCGATCTCTATCTGTGGATACAAGTGCATCCTTCCTGCTAGGGAAATGTTATTCTGGATACAATGTATGCATAGCAGCATTATTTACCATCAAACGTTCCATTGTTTTATGAAGGTTAAATAAAATGGGAGATTGTCAGACACAGATTGTCTCTGTCCGCTCACAGTTATGTGAAAAATGTGATACAATACACTCATTCTCCGACACCAAAATCGTCCGTTCATTTGATGCAATCTTTCAGCTGTTGCCATAAGGGGGCACAATTTACAAGCCATTAAAAATCTACCTAAAGACAAACATGTATTTTGTTTTGGATGGGGTGAGATGGGTTAGCACGCGTCAGCTTTTTTATCATTAAAACCCCTTCTATTTGTCCTGGTGGTCACTGTCACTGGGACAGAAAGTAATGGAAAATTCAAAATGTCACAGTTGTCACCAGAACAGGAGGTGAGGTGGAATTATCCAATGTGGGCATCTGTTCTGCTCTCACTTTGGAGAGATGAAGGGAAACCTTTGCAGGAGGTGAAGGGAAACCCTCTCAAGGGGACACTAAAAATAAACTGAGAGGTTTTACAGTTCCCTACTCGACCCAAAAAAACAACGTTTTGGAGTTTTGGCTTTATATATACATTAAAAATACATTAACATTAATGTAAACCCTTTATAACAACTTTTACCTACAGGTAAGCCTATATAATAAGGCTTACCTGTAGGTACCGGGAATTTCGCTTAAACTTGCACAGTTTAGGAGAGATTCACTGTATCCGCATGTGCCAACTAGGGATGAGCTTTGTGTTCGAGTCGAACCCATGTTCGACTCGAACATCGGCTGTTCGGTCGTTCGCCGAATTGCGAACGATATGGGCCGTTCACGCCAAATTCGTGTGGCGCGTCATGGCCCATAATTCACTGCGGCATCGCAGTGCATTGCTTGCTGATGATTGGCCAAGCATGCACTATGACCCGCATGCTTGGCCAAACACAGCGCCGCCTTAACAGAGAGCCGTAAATTATGGCTCAGGGGATTTAGTACACGCCCCACACTATATAAGGCCGCCTGGACGGCGGCCCTGTGCAGTGTGTTCCGGTGTGCTGAGAAATAGAGATAGACAGAGAGACAGTGTCATTTCATTTGAGTTAGCTAGATTAGGCAGGACAGTCAGTCAGTTAGCTGCACTTAAAGTGTATTGTGTATATATATGCATCCCAGGTGTTGCATATATATATATATACACTATATTCAGTTTAGCTAGATCCGTTTCTGTTATCTTCTAGACTATTTACATTTAGTGCAGTGCGTCCTGCTCACAGTGTTCAGCTAGATCTGTTCCTGTTATCTTCCTACTGACAGGCAGGCTTGTCTTGTTACAGTATATAAAGCTACCTGAAGAAAATTACTGGTGTTCTTTTGATCCTATTAGTACCACAGTCAGGCAGCTAGACTATTTACAGTTAGTGCAGTGCGTCCTGCTCACAGTGTTCAGCTAAACCTACAAGTTAGTGGGGTGCGTCCTGCTCACAGTGTTCAGCTAAAGCTACCTGTAGAAGGTTGGTGGTGTTCTCATACTACAGGCAGGCAGTTGATTTTTTTTTTTTGATACTGCAGCTAGCAGTTGATTTTGCTAGCTGCAGTATCAGTACTATATATATATATATATATATATATATATATATATATATATATATATATATATATATATATATATATATATATATATATATATATATATATATATATATATATATATATATATATATATATATATATATATATATATATATATATATATATATATATATATATATGGCCTTTTTTTTGGCAGCTGGCCATGTTGAGCCGCAACATGCGGAAGACTTGGTCGAGTGGATGACCATGCCGTCCTCATCCTCCTCATCCTCTCTCACCCATGCCCAGGGTACTTTGTCTGGCAAAGCAGCGGCCTCTTCCCTCGGCTCAATGTCATCAGTGACTCCTTCCCTAGCCCCACCATGTCCTCCTGAGGAGTCCCTCGAACTGTTTGATCACAGTGTTGGGTACATGCTCCAGGAGGATGCCCAGCGTTTGGAAGGCTCTGATGATGATACTGAGCTTGATGAAGGCAGTAACATGAGCACGGAGAGAGGGGGTGCTCAAGAAGGACAGCAATCTGGCAGTCATGCTCCCCCTGCTGCAGCATACTGCCAGGTTTGCTCCAGTGATGAGGAGGGAGGGGATGATGAGGTCACTGACTCAAAGTGGGTGCCTGATAGGAGAGAGGAGGAGGAGAAGGAGGAGGAGGAGGAGGCGGCACATCACCAACGAGGCAGGATGCCCTCCAGGGGCCAGCCTATGGGCAGCACATTAACTGCATCACACCCCAAAGCTCCACATGTGCAGGGCGCTGCAGTCTCTGCGCGTTATTCAAAAAGTTCTTTGGTGTGGGCCTTTTTTGAGACGAGTGCATCAGATCGCACCGCTGCTATTTGCAACATATGTCTCAAACGTATCTCACGTGGCCAAAACATCTCCCGCTTGGGTACCACATGCTTGACCAGACATATGTTGACCTGCCATGCAGTTCGTTGGCAAGCGTATCTAAAAGACCCACACCAAAGAACAAAGAGGACCTCTCCTTGCTCCTCATCAGCTGAGATTTCCAACTCCACTAGACCTTCAGTCCTCTCTGAGACCTGCACTGAGAGGAATGAAGGTGTAGAATTAGGTGTGTCACAGCCAAGTACTTGTGGGCAATCTGCTTTTGGTACACCGACGTCAGATTGTACCAGGCAAATTTCCCTGCCCCAGCTGCTGCACCGCCGAAAGAAGTTTGCTCCCAGCCATCCACATGCCCAGCGGTTGAATGCTAGCTTGGCAAAATTGCTAGCACTTCAACTGCTGCCTTTTCAGTTGGTAGACTCTGCCCCCTTCCGTGAGTTTGTGGAATGTGCGGTTCCTCAGTGGCAGGTACCCAAACGCCACTTTTTCTCACGGAAGGCGATTCCGGCTCTCTACCAGCATGTGGAAGACAATGTCCATGCCTCGCTGGACAGGGCGGTCAGCGGTAAGGTGCATATTACCGCTGACTCATGGTCCAGCAGGCATGGACAGGGACGTTACCTAAGTTTCACGGCGCATTGGGTGACTCTGCTGGCAGCTGGGAAGGATGCAGGACAAGGTGCAGTAGTGTTGGAGGTTGTTCCGCCACCACGCCTCCAAAATGCTAATGATTGTGACACACCTCTCTCCTCCACCCCCTCCTCTTCTTCTTCCTCCATGGCCTCTTCCTCGGAACAAGCGGTGCTCCGTAGTCGTTCAAGGGGCTACGCAAGTACGCAGGCCAAAAGATGCCATGCGGTGCTTGAGCTGGTGTGCTTGGGGGACAGGAGCCACACTGGGGCAGAGGTTCTGTCACCTCTGCAGGGGCAGGTTCAGAGGTGGTTGACGCCACGCCAACTTAAGGCAGGAATGGTGGTTTGCGACAATGGCACCAACCTCCTCTC
This sequence comes from Lithobates clamitans, assembly GCA_037952925.1. Lineage (NCBI taxonomy): Eukaryota > Metazoa > Chordata > Amphibia > Anura > Ranidae > Lithobates > Lithobates clamitans. The sequence continues at coordinate 709,570 of JBBGZY010002913.1, forward strand.
TGCCCTCCGACAGGGACAAATGACCCATGTGCCCTGTTTGGCTCACATCCTTAACTTGGTGGTGCAGCGGTTCTTGGGCAGGTACCCGGGCTTACAGGATGTCCTGAGGCAGGCCAGGAAAGTCTGTGTGCATTTCCGCCGGTCATATAATGCCAGTGCTCGGCTGACGGACCTCCAAAAGGAGTTTAACCTGCCCAAGAACCGCCTAATCTGTGACATGCCCACCAGGTGGAACTCAACGTTGGCCATGCTGCAGTGGCTGCACACGCAGCAGAGGGCCATCAATGAGTACCTGTGCGACTATGGCACCAGGACAGGGTCAGGGGAGCTTGTTTTTTTTTCCCCACGCCAGTGGGCCATGATCAGGGATGCATGCACTGTCCTGTCACCATTTGAGGAGGCCACAAGGATGGTGAGCAGTGACAGTGCATGCATCAGTGACACTGTCCCCCTTGTCCACCTGTTGGAGCACACGCTGCGTGGAATAATGGACAGGGCACTTGAGGCAGAACAGAGGCAGGAAGAGGAGGACTTCCTTAGCTCTCAAGGCCCCCTTTATCCAGACAGTGTTCCTGCGTGCCCGCCGATCACACAGGAAGAGGACGAGGAGGAGGAGGAGGAAGATTGCGTCAGTATGGAGGTGGAGCCTGGCACTCAGCATCAGCAGCAGTCTTTAAGGGATCAGTCCCAAGAAACACATGGACTTGTACGTGGCTGGGAGGAGGTGGCTGCGGACCATGTCGTCCTTAGTGACCCAGAGGACTCCGGACCGAATGCCTCAGCAAACCTACGCTGCATGGCCTCCCTGATCCTGCAAAGCCTGCGTAAGGATCCTCGTATTCATGGTATCAAGGAGAAGGACCAATACTGGCTGGCAACCCTCCTTGGTCCACGTTACAAGGGTAAGGTTGCGGAGCTTATCTTGCCATCGCAGAGGGAGCAGAGGATGAAACATCTTCGGGAGGCCTTGCAGAAAGGTCTGTGCAACGCGTTCCCAGAGACTGGGAGGTTACAAACTCCTGTTTCTGGACAACGTGTTGCTGAGGCTTCGGTCAGTCAAAGAAGGAGCGGTGGAGAAGGTGGCCGTCTGACCGATGCGTTCAGACAATTTTTTGGTTCGCAGCCCCAAGGTATGATCGGTTCCAGCAACCATCGCCAGCGTCTGTTTTACATGGTGCAGGAATACCTAGGGGCAAGATCAGACTTGGACACCTTTCCCACCGAAAATCCTCTGGGTTACTGGGTCTTGAGGATGGATCACTGGCCAGAGCTTGCACAGTATGCAATTGACCTACTGGCCTGTCCTGCATCCAGCGTTCTTTTGGAACGCACATTCAGTGCTGCTGGAGGCGTGGTAACCGATCACAGGGTGCGTCTGTCCACTGATTCGGTCAATCGACTGACCTTCATAAAAATGAATCAGTCTTGGATCACCACCAGCTACCAAGCACCTGATGCTGATGTAACCGAATATTTTTTTTTTGAAATCTCAGATCCCTTCAAAGACTGCCTATGCTGATGCTGAGTGACTATCCCTGAATAATTATCCTCTTCCTCCTCAATCATCACGCTGATAGCTTGTAAGAACATTTTTGGTTCTGGGCGCCACCACCAGTGCCTAAGGCACAATTTTTCAGCCCCTGTTTAACAGGGGCGTGTAATTACAATTTTTGATGTAATACTTTGCAGCAGGGCTCGTTCCTGCGTTCCAACTAGAGTGTCTGTGAGGGGTTGCAGTGTTGTGGCACCAGCACCAGTGCCTAAGGCCTAATTTTTCAGCTCCTGTTTAACAGGGGCATGTAATTACAATTCTTGATCTAATATTTCACAGCAGGGCCCTGTGAGGGCTTACAGTGTTGTGGCCACAGCAACACCTAAGGCCCAAATTTCTGCTGAGTATATAGGGCAGGACCCTACTTTCAAACAACTAACTTACAAATGACTCCTACTTGCAAACGGAAGGAGATACAGGAAGTGAGATGAAATCTACCCCTAGGAAGGGAAATTCTCTCCTGTAAGAGTTAATATGGGAAAAACATTTCTCCTTTCCACTGATGCTTTCCAATCCTTGTTCCACAAAAAAACCCAAATTTTCAAAAAACATTTTTCATTGGGACAAAAAGTGAGGTGAAATCTTCTGAAGAGGAGGAAAGACAGCAAAACAAATGTCACAGTGGTGATAACCCTTCCCTATGTTTTCCAAAAAGCTTAAAAAAGATTTTTTGGCTGGAGCTAAACACGTTAAAAATGTACCCGTTCAAAATTACAATTGTCTTGTTTGCACCACCTGTATAATGCTGTTCAGAGTATATAGGGCCTGGTGGCCCCACACCTTTCCTTATTTTAATTTGGGTGCAGGGTTCCCCTTAATATCCATACAAGACCCAAAGGGCCTGGTAATGGACTGGGGGGTACCCATGCCGTTTGTCTCACTGATTTTCATCCATATTGCCAGGACCCGACATTACATTAAACCTGCAAGCAGTTTTAAATGAGATTTTTCCTTTAAAAATGACATTTGGTGCAGGGACTGTTCTAAACACGGGAAACACGCGTCACTTTACAGGCATACTATAGACACACCCCAGCTACGATATTTAAAGGAATATTTCACTTTTTTTTTTTTTTACTTTAAGCATCATTAAAATCACTGCTCCCGAAAAAACTGACGTTTTTAAAAGTTTTTTTTTGCATTGATACATGTCCCCTGGGGTAGGACCCGGGTCCCCAAACCCTTTTTAGGACAATACCATGCAAATTAGCCTTTAAAATGAGCACTTTTGATTTGGAACGTTCGAGTCCCATAGACGTCAATGGGGTTCTAACGTTCGTGCGAACTTTCAGTCCGTTCGCAGGTTCTGGTGCGAACCGAACCGGGGGGTGTTCGGCTTATCCCTAGTGCCAACGTCATTGGCACATGCGCACTGAAGAAACGTCTCACTTGTGCCATTTCTTCAGCTGCTGTGCCATTACTGGCAGCTCCCACAGAATGACGTCATTGCGGCTCCAGTCAATCACAGCGCCGGAGCCCACACACCCAGAAATAACTCTGTTATTCCTGCAAACACAGAAATAACTCCAAGACAACATGTCCCCGGTCATAGCGGTGTGCCTACACACTGGCATACACCTGACACCCAGGAGTCTGTACACAGGAGGTGTATGCTTACCATGTGGCCAGGACCCCCTAATTAAAGGCAGGTCTAACTGACAGGCTTTCAGGAAAAACCCCATATAGAACCACATTCAGTCAAGCAGCCTTGGGATAGACCTCCAATACTCTGGCAGAGACCATGTACACATTAAAGAGTGTAAATAGTGTAAAACCTTTTAAAATTGTTATTTATTGTACTAAAATACCACAATTAGGGGGTCCTGATCACATGGTAAGCATACACCTGACTCTTTTGGTGGTGGTCGGCCTTTGAGGTGAAGGATGTTTGGTTTGGCTCACGCTCCAATCTGGGGCAAGAAGAACCCTCATCTTTATCTTTAACTTGGGATTTTTTATTAATTATTATCTTTTGACTTTTTGTTTTATTCATTTTACACTTTGGACTCTGCTTATATTTTGATAGTTATATCTAGCGCAGCACATTGATTATTACTTCTGTATTTATGGCAACTTCATGGTGAACGTCATTGGGGGATTTTCTGAAAATCTTCCTGAAAAGTGAAATTACACTATATAGCCCAAATCTAAATCCAAGTCAAAATTGTATTTATTTATTTGGTAGTGTGTGATAAGTTCAAACATCTGCTGGTGGTTTTATTGCTGAACGAATCTAGGAATGATGACCACACCGTAATATTCAAGTCCAGGTACAAGTTTATTCCAAAGATAGATTTACAAAGTCATTGCCTTTTGGGGGCTGTAGCTCTGCCCCCTTCATAAAGGCTAGGATACTACACAGAAAAAATAGATAATGGATAAAAAAAAAATTCTTACATACATTATTACAATACATGATTATAAAAATTAAGGAACAAAATCCAATACCAGTAGGGTCATATTAGCAATAAAAAGATATTACACTGGAAATTTTATTGATGGTAAAAATGGAAATCATTATGTTAAAAATCATATCCAATGACAATGTTGATAACAATTAAACTAATCACAAAATAATAATAAGGTTAGTAATGAGGATAGAGTATGAAATGTATGTTAGTGACAATAATATTTGCCATTAGGGTAAAATAATAATGTTAACAGTTATAATGTATGAAATAATAAGTATACAATAAAATGATACATTTAATGTTTTAAATGTAATTAAATGTAATTTTTTATTGAGTTAATAATGTATGAAATGTAAAGTATAAAATCACATTTCTAATAATATAATATAGACTATGGATGAATATAAATGACAAGTAAAAACTTTGTATGCTGATCATGATCACAAGTAATTAAGATTAAATTATACAAAATAAAATGACTGTATAAGAGAAGTGTGGGGGGCAGAAGTCACAGGGATGGGAAGACATACAATCCACAATCTAATAACAAAGGGGTTGGTTTAGTAAACCCGGAGAGTGCAAAATCTGGTGCAGCTCTGCAATACCAATCAGCTTGTTCAATTAAGCTTTGACAAAAAAAAAAAAAAAAACTGGAAGCTGATTGGTTTCTATGCAGAGCTGCACCAGATTTTGCACTCCCTGGGTTTATTAAATCAACCCCTTTGTTATTAGATTGTTGATTGTACAACTTCTCGTCCCAGTGACTTCTGCCCCCCATCCCCCCCCCCGCACCAGTTTTTGTAAATCAATTCCAAAGTGGTTTTTTTTGTTCCTCCTGTATTTGTCTCATTGATTCCTATCCCTCTGACCCCCTGTTGCCAGAGTAGTAAGTGTGGGAAAACATCAACAAAAACCCAACAGAGGTCATGACCCTTCCCAGCTCTGTACAAAACCAGAACTGAGGTTTTAGATGGAGTTTCACAATGGCACCATATCAGCATATTTAGCAAGATGGGATGATGATAGTGGAGTTCACACAGTGTTGAGATACATTAGCAAGAGGTGACCTCAGAAAAAGATGACAAACTTTAGATAAAGTATAATAGTCAATCCAGTAATGATGAGGGGAGTCCTGGGCCCAGAATACAGAAATCCCGACGAACCTGAAGATGAGATATGATAATACCTGAGATCAATATTCCACCTGTTTATATATATATATACAGTATAAAAATAATAATAATAATAACAATAATACATTCATTAATAATTACCTGCCTGTTTATATCCGTGTTAATTAATATAATGGTGTTCATTTAGTTAAACACTATTATTGTAAAAATACTCTTATATAGCTGTAACATATACCGCAGTGCTGTACAGAGAACACTGAGACAATCACATCAGTCTCTGTACCAGAGGAGCTTACCCGCTAATGTCCCCCCACAGTCACTCACTATTCTTATACATTTATATAGCTCTGACATATACCACAGTGCTGTACAGAGAACACTGAGACAGTCACATCAGTATCTGTACCAGAGGAGCTTACACTCGAATGCCCCCCCCCCAGTCACACACTATTATTATACATTTATATAGCTCTGACATATACCACAGTGCTGTACAGAGAACACGGAGCCAGTCACACCAGTCTCTGCACCAGAGGAGCTGCTCCACTAGGTGGTGCTGTTGGCTCACTCTCCTGTGATCTTAGCTGAGAGAAGCAGCAAAGCCTGGGGCCTCTCATGCAGGCTTTTCCCAGCCAAGCATGGACCATGTTGGGGAAGACGAAGGTGGAGGCTCTCCAAAGGCACTGAGGCCTACTCCATGTGCTCAAGCTGCAATGGATCCTGGGTCTGTCCCTATGTAAGAGGAGTCCTTACCAGTCTTCTAGGATAAAGTGATGAACAGACTTTGCTGCATTGCTAAAGAGGAACAGAGACTTTCTGTCATGAAAGAAGATCTCAGGAAAAAGAAATCCCTGCATAGTAAGTCTGGAAAAAGTAAGATGTAAGTATCCAAGCTGTAGTCTCTGGGGGAGGCATTGAAAAAGCAGGAGAAGTTGGTTGATTTTCTGAAGAAAAGCAGCAATGTGTTTAGAGAAAAGTGTGAGAATGAGGAGAGATTCCAACAGATGAAGGTGAGTGCCTCTATGCCAGTACCAGCCAGAGGGTGGATGCCACAGCAACGGCGACAGTATGGATGAGGGGTAAGGAATAAGGATGAGCTCTGGCATGTTCGCACAGCCCACATGCAGAGACCGCTAGGAAGTTGGCACTCCGCTAATCACAGGCAGTGAGACATTTCCCTATCTCTGCAGCCGCGCATCAGTGCCTGTAATTAGCTCAGCACACTGCCGACTTCCTGGCGCGCTCTGCATGTTGGCTATGCTAGCTTGCTGGAGCTCATCCTTAGTAAGGAAGTGGCTTCACATGGTGGCCCTAGTACTACCCCTGTCTCAGGATATGTTGCACCTGAGTCAGTATCTGCTCCCCTCCCTCCCCAGTGGCCTGGGCCATCTCAGGAGGGGGTTGAGGAAAATGGCAGATTGCTGCAGACTATTACAGAAATGGAATCTCCCTTGAGTGGCACCAACCCATCAGATGTAGATCATGGGAATGCAGGAAGAGACGGCATGTATCCAGACAGAGAAGTTTCTGCTGGCTGTGAGGATTCCCACATGGACATTAACAGTGCAGAGCAGGAATGTTGCATGAACATTGTAACTGCAGAGCAGGAGGGCCATATGAACGCTGAAACAGCCTGTATTTTTTTCTAAACAGAAGACTTTACTTGATGATGGGACTGCTGGTATCTGTGGTACTTCTGGGACTATGGTGAGCGGGACTGTTGTGCTGGAGGGGAGGATCAAGTGGTGGGTAATTTACCAAACCAGATTTCAGAGGTTCCTATGCAGCCAGTAGGGATAGGCGAATTGTTCGGCCGAGCATTAGTTTGAGTCGAACTTTCAATGTCCGAACACCGTCTATTTGATTGTGTTACTGCCAGTTCAACGCCATATCGTATTGCGTGCGTTACTGCCAGTTTAACGCCATATAGTTTTGCATGCGTTACTGCCAGTTTAACGCCATATAGTTCTGTGTGCATTAGTACAAATTTAATGCCATATAGTTTTGTGCGTTACTGCTAGTTTAACGCCATTTACTTATGTGTGCGTTACTGCCAGTTTAACGCCATATAGTTCTGTGCATCACTGTACATTCGGCGCAGTATATTATATTGTATCCATGGAGTGTGTCTGTGTAGTGTGAGTACTCAAATTAAAGGGCACCAAACACCTCTTTACATTGATTAAAGTGCATCTACGTACAGATTTCAACTTCTCCTTTACATTTGCTTATAAGCACCGCCCCCTCTCTCCCAATAATGTCTGGGAGAACAACAAGGAGAGGCAGACATTCCCTTGGCATTGTAAGGGGGCCAGCAACAAATGTGTCCACAGGCAAAGGTGGACATGGTGGTCAGTCCTCAGACAGGGCATCATTTCCTCTGTTTACTGAGTTTGCCCATGCTATCCAGCCACAGCATGCAGAGGAGGTGATGGACTGGCTTACTAAACTTTCCTCACCCTCTGTCACACAAGCAGAGACAAGTGTGAAGTCCACTGCAGTTGCAGAGTGGATAAACCTGCCTCCTTGTCCACATCTATTCCTGCCATAGCTGAGGAGTCAGCTGAGTTATTTGACCACAGCATCAGCCACTTGCTCCTTGATGATGCCCAGCCATTATTGGATTCAGATGCTGGTTCTGAGGTTGAGGATGACAGGAACATGAGCCTGGAGAGAGGGAGGAACACTGGTAGACAAATTGGCATTCATGTTCCCCAAGCCGCATCGTATTGAAAGTTGTCTCCAGTGGTAATGGTGAAGATGGAGATGATGAGGTCACTGATGCGACTTGGGTGCCAGATAGAGCAGAGAAGGAAGGTGAGGCGGCACAACCCCAAGGAGGTCGGCATCAAGAAAGAGCAGAGAGCAGCCACTCTATCCCATCACATTCTGCAGCTGTTATCTCCTGGCCCACTCCCCAAAGCTCAGCTGTTTGGGCCTTTTTCAGCACATCTGCAGCAGATCACACTGTTGCTATCTGCAAACTATGTCACAGGCACATCAAACGTGGCAAAAACACAAGGCATTTAATTTCCAACCACTGCCCGTTGGCAAGAGCACCTAAAAGCCACACAAAGGGGGCACAAATCTGTCCCTCCTCCTCCTTACCCACTGTAGTCTGCCCCTGCGATACTGAGTCATTACCTTTCAACAGCCTCCACTGACAGGGATGATGGTATAGCACAGGGTGTCCAAGGTCCTAGCAGCTCATCTACCAGCAGCACACCACCAGCTGTAGACTGTAGCCAGCAAATTTCTCTGACCCATCTTCTGCAGCAGAAAAAAAAATACAGTCCCTGCAACCCACATGCCCAGCGCCTGAATGCAATCTTGTTAAAGCTGTTGGCTCTCCAACTTCTGCCTTTCACCCCGGTGGATTCTGCCCCCTTCCGTGAATTTGCACAATGTGCTGTACCACAATGGCAGATTCCCAGTCGATACTACTTTTCAGATAAGGCCGTTCCATCTCTCTACCATCATGTGGAAGGGAATGTTCTGGCATCCTTGGGCAAGGCAGTCAGCCGTAAAATCCACCTTGCTGCTGACATGTGGTCCAGCAAGCATGGGCAGGGACAATATATTTTATCCACAGCACACTGGGTAACGCTGCTTGCAACTCGAAAGGATGCAGGACAGGGCTCAGTGCTGCAGCTTGTTGTGCCCCCAGGTCTCCATACAGCTGGTGGTGATGATGCCAGACCTGTGAGCTCTACCCCCTCCTCATTCTCCTCCTCCGCCACCTCCATGCCCTCCTCTGCAGAATTGTCCTATGAACATCAGGCACCCCCTAAGCATTCAAAGGGCTTTGCCCAGAATCAGGCTAAAGGGTGCCATGCAGTGCTTCAGCTGGTGTGTTTAGGGGACAGGAACCACACCGGAGCAGAAATTCTTGCAGCTCTGCAAGGACAGGCCCAGAGGTGATTCACACCACGCCAGCTGGAGCCAGGAATGGTGGTGTCTGATAATAGCTCAAACCTTCTGACCACCCTTAGACAGGGAAAGTTGACACATGTGCCATGCCTGGCACATGTACTCAATTTGGTGGTTTCCTAAGTATGTATCCAAGGTTGCAAGATGTACTTAAGCAGGCCAGAAGAGTCTGTAGCCATTTCAGGTGGTCATACACAGCCAGTGCTCGGTTGACTGAAATTCGGCGGGAATTCCACCTGCCCGTAAATCGCCTGATTTATGACATGCCCACCAGGTGGAACTCAACTTTGGGAATGCTGCAGCGGCTATACATGCAGCAGAGGGTTGTCAACAAGTACTTGTGTCAGTATGACACGACAACAGGCTCAGGTCACCTCTGCTTTTTTTCCCCAAGCCAATGGCTGATCATTAAGGATGCATGCACTGTATTGTCACTATTTTGAGGAGGCCACAAGGATGGTGAGCGGTGACAGTGCATGCATCACTGATACAATCCCTGTTGTGTTCTTGCTGGAGCAGACTCTGCGTGGCATTATGGACAGGGCACTGGAGGCAGAGCAGCAGGAGGAGGACTTCCTTTCCTCTTAAGGCCCACTTTATGTAGACACCATCATTCCTTTGTCACAGAACACACAGGAGGAGAGAGGGGAGGAGGAGTAGGAGGAGGATTCTGGCACTTTCCTCAAAAAAGTTTTATTACAATTTACATAAATACAGGGGTTAAGCAGTATACATATCAATATACATAACACAAGAATCAAAAAAGCAGAGACATTTTTAAAGGCTGAGTAGCCCAACACAAAAATAACAGGAATATGTGTCTCAGCATTAGAAGCATGAGGAGTCACAGGCTTAGATAGAAACTGTAACCATTAGTTGCACTCGAACATCATGGAACACATTTGGTGCACTAGGTGGGGTACCTGGAGAATGATATCCATCACGCCTGTGAGGGCTGGTGTTGCATAATATAAGGGTAGGAGTCTAATATGAAGGTTGGGGCAAGCATGGATGTTATGTTAAGTCCACACCATCAGAGGTTGGCCCAAGAACCATCCACCCCTAAAGGGAGCTTTCTTGGGATGGGAGGGCTTCTGGAGGCAAATAAATCAATGTCAAATTTAGAACGGTGTGGTAGGGTATAATATCTAGTTTCATTGGGGAGCAAAATTGAAGATTGACAAGGCAAAGGAAGGAAAGTGAGGGGGGGGGGGTCCAGTGACCTTACAGAAGTGTGTCTATGCTAGAAAACCGGGGCATTCGGAGGTGTAGTGGGTGGGGTCCATCAGTGGTGGCTGTGAGAGGGATTAGTGGCCATTGGAGATCTTTAGGGTTAGAGCTAGGTGTGGGCTGCGCAGAGGATTTAGGGATTGGCATACGAGAATGTTGGGTGCGTGGGTTATGAGTTCTTAGAGCATAGAACAATTTAGAGAGTTCCGGGTGGAGGTGATGAGGTGGCAGGTCGTGTAGTCTGAGTCGTGGAATGTTTGAAGTGGAACCAGCATGCCCACATGGTGTTGAATTTGTTTGGATTATCGTTAGCCTGACTTATGAGTTTTTCCATGTCCGCTATTCTGTCTACTCGACGGATCCAATCATTCACCGTTGGGGGAGTAGCAGTCCTCCAAAGGAGTGGAACGCATACGTTGGCTGCATTAATGAGGTGTAGCAAAAGTGATCTTTTATATGAACTAAGGGGAGCTGGGGTGTTGTGTAAGAGATAATGTGCAGGAGAAAAGGCTGGTGGGTAGGTGGTTATTTGTGAGATCAGTTGGTGGATCTCTGACCAGAATGGTTGAATGAGGGCACAGTCCCACCAAATGTGAAGTAGGGTGCCGCGTGCTGCGTTGCATCGCCAGCAAGTTGGGGGTACGGCTGGGTGAAAGCGGTGGACTTTGTCAGGAGTCCTATACCATTTCGAAAACAGTTTGTATGTATTTTCCTGTGTTGAAACGTTGATTGAGCCTTTATGAAGGAGGGTAAAGATGCGTTCTCATGCAGTGGGAGTGAGATCCAGAGAGAGGTCTGACTCCCATCGTCATACTATTTTGTCTTCCTTAACCTTATGTCCCGAATGAAAGAGAGAGTATATGGAAGAGATTAGGTGGCCCTGCGGTTCTGTGCTGGTGCAGAGGAGTTCAAAAGGTGAGTAATCTCAAAAGTGTCGTAATTGGAGAAATTTATAAAAGGGGATATTGTATTCAGGGATTGTGGCGGAAAGCGTGTGGTGCGGTAGGAGTGACCCATTTTGGAAAAAAACGCTGTGCTCTGGCATGCAAAGTGCGTGCATCAAGAGTTTGGTCTTTAAGTGTAAGTCCCGGGGGGAATTCTGGGTTGTTTTCTAGGGGTGTCATAGGACCGAAGGAAGGAGTGATAGTAAGTGTTTTACTTGCTATTTTAAAAATGGAAAGAGTGGCTCCAATGAGTGGGTGTGACGTGTAGTCTTTGGGTATAGATGTGATTTCGATCCACGGTGATTTTGGTATGGGTAAATTGGCAAAAGAGTCTTCCAAAATTATCCAATCTTTGGTGAGATGGTGTACGTGTCAGTCTACCAACCTAGTCAGGTGGCAGGCCCAATGATATTTTTGAAGGTCTGGGAGGCCTAAGCCTCCCAGAGGTTTGGGTAGGACTAGCCTTTCCCAGCTCAGACGTGGGGTCTTGGAAGCCCAGATAAAGATTCTGCACATATGTTTATAGGACTTAAAGAATAAGTACGGTAATTTGATGGGAATCGCTTGAAAAAGGTAAAGAAGTCTGGGTAAGACGTTCATCTTTATTATGGCGATTCTGCCCATCCAGGAAAAGGATCCCAGATGCCACTTCTGTAGATCACCCTGGATTGACAGGAGCGTCGGCAGAAAATTCCTGGCATAAAGGTCACTTAAATTGGATGGGATCTTAATCCCAAGATAGGATATGGCATGCCGTTCCCATCCGAAGGGGCACTTAAGTTTACATTGTATCAGACTCCTACTTACCAGACCGGTGAGTCCGCTTGGGCAGAGAGTAGGCTCCCTTACGCGTCCGACTCGCGGCCCCTGGTAAGGTAACAGGAAGCACAGGAGTGCGGAGTGGTATGAGAGCCTGTGAACTAGAGTCCAGATGCTGGTGGAATAGCAGTCTATGAACAGCAGGTGCAGGCTGGAACACAGGCGATGAGACTGAGCAGGATGGTCAGGAGACAGGCTGGGTTCGGCAACAGACGGGCAACAAGGTACAATAGGAGCAGGCAGAAGCGGAGTCAAACAGGCCAAGGTCGGGTACAGGCAGCAAGAAGGGGAATCCAAGGGCAATCCGGGTCGTCAGGAGATCAGGTAAACAGGAAGACAAGACAGGAAACAGGAACTACGGCACAGGAAGCTGATGATCAGGCAGCACTGAACAGAGTGCCTGACAAACTTAAATAGGCCGGCTTGCTCACAGGCACTCCCTCTGGTGGCCAATCCCATGACCAGCAAGGTGAGCTCTCTGACAGTGCCCCCTCCCCAAGGGCAGCCTCCGGATGCCCAGCCGGGCCAACCTGGAGGCATGAACATTTCTGAAAGTCTGCAAAAGTTCCGGGGCATGCAAATTGTTTTCTGGTTCCCAGGAATTGTCCTCCGGACCATACCCCTTCCATTTGATAAGATACTGTATTTGATTGCGCCTTTTTCTACAGTCCAGGATAGCCTCGATTTCAAACTCCTCCTCGTTATTGATCATAACAGGCTTAGGAGGACTGGTACTACGGTTGGGGAAAGGATCAGGAGCGACCGGTTTTAGTAAGGACACATGGAAAACCGGGTGTATTTTGAAGGAGTCTGGCAGACTGAGCTCGTACGCTACGTTGTTTATTTTTCTTCTCACCGAGAAGGGTCCCATGAATCTAGGCCCTAGTTTCCTAGAAGGGCAAGCCATTTTTAAGTTAATTGTGGACAGCCATACTTGATTGCCAGGTTCCAGGATAAGCTCCCCGCGCCTCTTCTTGTCGAACGTCTTTTTATAAGAAGCCTGGGATTGGGCCATTGTTTCCTGCAGAAGTTTGTTGTTGGTAGAGAAGAATTCCAATGTCTCGGTCACTGCAGGGAGGGAACATTCAGGTATTGAGCTGGGTAGAAAGGAGGGATGAAATCCATAATTGGCAAAAAATGGCGTCTGGTTGATGGCTGAGTGCAGGGAGTTATTGTATGAAAACTCCGGAACTGGTAGCAGAGAAACCCAGTCATCCTGGGAAAAGGCAGAGAAACAACGGAGGTATTGCTCCAAGGTTTGGTTGGTTCTCTCCGTCTGGCCGTTTGTCTGAGGGTGATAGGCTGAAGAGAACGCTAACTCAATTTCGAGGGAACCACACAATGCCTTCCAGAACCTGGAGGTGAATTGGACACCCCGGTCCGAGACGATATTAGAGGGAACCCCATGTAATCTCACAATTTCTTTAATGAAGATCTTCGCCGTTTCCACGGCTGAGGGTGTGCCTTTCATAGGCAAGAAGTGAGCCATTTTTGACAATCTATCAATTATGACAAAGATGGTAGAGAAGCCTTCGGATGGGGGCAGTTCCACAATGAAATTCATCGCAATCATTTTCCAAGGTCTGTCAGGGATGGGCAAGGGTCTCAGTAAGCCCCAGGCCTTCGTCCGAATATTCTTGCTTCGGGCACATGTGTGTCAGGAACTGACGTAATTCCTACAGTCCTCGGCCAACTGTGGCCACCAAAAGGTGCGCTGCACCAGTTCGGTTGTCTTCTGAGCCCCGAAGTGCCCAGCCAACTTGTGGTCATGGCAAAGCTCTAGTACTGGTACCCTAAGGCTCTCAGGAACCATGATCTTCTCCTTATGCCAGAGTAAACCATCTCTTAGGCTGGTCTCAGTGGGTTGGGGTATAGTTGTGGAAGCTTGCCTTATTCTGGAGATTAAATCCCCCTGAAGTAATAAAAAATTTCCTGCAGGCAGGATAGTGTCCGGAGGGACGGTTTCTTTGGAGTCATGGAACATTCGTGAGAGAGCGTCTGGTTTGATGTTTTTGGAGCCGGGTCTGTAGGTAATATGAAATTGAAAGCGAGAGAAGAAGAGCGCCCATCTGGCTTGTCGCGGTTTTAGTCTCTTAGCAGATCTCAAATATTCCAAGTTCTTGTGGTCCGTGTAGATTAGAATAGGATGTACAGCACCCTCCAAAAGATAGCGCCACTCCTCCAGAGCCGTCTTGATGGCCAGAAGCTCCCGGTCTCCTACATCGTAGTTTCTTTCAGACACCGATAATTTGCGAGAAAAAAAAGCTATTGGAAACAGAAGGGCCTTGGGGCCCTGACGTTGGGAGAGTACAGCTCCCACTGCGACCTCTGAGGCGTCAACCTCCAACACGAATGGCAAGGCAGAGTTAGGGTGTTTGAGGATGGAGGCCGACGTGAATAATCCTTTTAATTTTTCAAAGGCCAATTGAGCCCTAGGGGTCCAACAGAATCGGGTTCCTTGTCTTGTTAATTCAGTAATGGGGGCGATGATCTTGGAAAAGTCTCTGATGAATTTCCTATAGAAATTGGAAAATCCAACGAAGCGTTGGACCCCCTTCTTGTCCGTAGGTGCGGGCCAGTCCAGGATGGCGGACACCTTTTGAGGGTCCATTTTAATACCTTCCACTGAAATGATGAGCCCCAGGAATTGGATGCATTGGAGTTCAAATTCACATTTATCGAGTTTAGCATACAGCCCGTGTTGCCTGAGCCGGGCGAGGACATTCCGGACGTGCCTGCGATGATCAGTCAGTGATGATGAGAAAATGAGAATGTCATCGAGGTAGACGATGACATAGAGATCCAAAAATTCCCGGAAGATGTCGTTCACAAAATGTTGGAATGTGGCTGGGGCATTGCATAGACCGAAGGGCATAACGCAATACTCGAAATGCCCAAAACGAGTGCGAAAAGCGGTTTTCCACTCGTCCCCCTCCCGGATACGGATTAAATTATAGGCTCCGCGAAGATCCAGTTTTGTGAAGACGGTTGCCGTTCCTAGCCTCTGGAATAATTCAGGCACCAGGGGTAAGGGGTAGCGATTCTTGATCGTTATCCGATTTAATTCCCGGTAGTCGATACATGGCCGAAGGGAATGATCTTTTTTTTCCACAAAGAATATGCCTGCGCCGGCCGGAGATGTGGACGGGCGGATGAACTTTTTCTTTAAATTCTCATCAAGGTATTGTTTTAGTGTATCCAATTCCTGCTCAGTCAATGGAAAGATCCTACCGAAGGGTACTTCGGTTCCAGGTAGCAGCTCTATAGGGCAATCATAGGGCCTGTGTGGCGGTAGAGTCTCAGCACCTTTCTTGTTGAATACATCAGAGAAATCTCGGTAGGGTTCTGGGATGGCTTGGTGTGAGTTGGTTTCAGGGTGTAGGCCGAGGAGTTGAGGTATCTCATGGGCCATTCTTGGCAGGCAATGTTGTTGGCAATAATCAGACAGAAACTCCACTTTCCCAGAAACCCAGTTGATATGGGGGTTATGGCCCAGCAACCACGGCATGCCCAGGATGACAGGGAACAGAGGAGAGGAAATGACATCTAAACGGAGGAATTCCTGGTGTTGAGAGTTTATAGTAGCTATTATAGGGATAGTCTCTTGAATGACAGGACCGGAACGGAGGGCGGAACCGTCTGCAAGATGAACAGCCAGGCTCTGGGTCTTGAGTTGGAGTGGGATATCATGCTGAGCTGCAAAGGCCTGGTCCATGAAGCAGCTGCATGCTCCGGAATCAATGATGACTGGAACTTGGATAGCCTTTCCGGGAAGCTGCAAAGTGACAGAGATGGTAAGGTGAGTACTAGGTTTTGGCATGATAGTAGCACATATACGAGCAGAAGAACGACACTTACGCGTCTTGTTGGGGCAGACGCTGGCGTAGTGCCCAGGTTCCCCACAGTAGAGGCATAGGTTAAGGTTACGTCTTCGTAACTTCTCTTCGGGAGTCAAGGAAGGACGGAGCAGACCAAGCTGCATAGGCTCTGATGTGTCGAAAACTGGAGAGGTTGGAGGAGCCAAAGGCCTACTAGGAGGTCTGGGAACCTGTGGAAGCATCCAAGTGGGTCGATAGGCACTGGTAGACCTTTCGGTGCGTCGTTCTCTCAGACGACGGTCGATTTGGATTGAGAGGTTAATTAATTCTTCCAGGGTCTGAGGTATCCCAACCCGTGCTAACTCGTCCTTGAGTGGATCGGACAAACCCATTCTAAAGTGATGACGCAGAGCCGCGTCATTCCATGCCGTATCGGAACTCCAGCGCCTAAATTCAACGGCATAGTCCTCCGCTGCCCTGCGGCCTTGCCGAAGGGATTGCAGGGAAGCTTCAGCAGAAGCGGTTAGTTGAGGATCCTCATAAAGTTGAGACATCGCCAAGAAGAAGGCGTCCAGACTTTCTAGGGCATCCGACTTTTGTTCCAGAAGGTGATGGGCCCAGGTTTGAGGCTCACCGGACAACAGGGAAATAACAAAGCCCACTTTGGTGGCTTCTAGGGAGAAGGTCCGAGGCTGCAGAGCAAAATAGAGATTACATGCATTCCGGAATGCACGGTATTTACTACGGTCTCCAAAAAATCTCTCCGGTATAGGTACTTTGGGCTCTGGAGGGAGCATGACTACGGAGGGTGCCCCGGTTGCAGACGAAGTCCCCTGAGGATTGGTAGGTGCAGACAGGGCCTGAACACGTTCCTCTAGTCGGGTATAGCCATCCTGTAAACTTTTGACTGCTTGGGTTAATCCTGCCAAGTGTCTGCAAAGTTCGTCCATAGGGGAGGCCCCCTGCCCGGACTCGGTCATGGCTGCCTGATACTATCAGACTCCTACTTACCAGACCGGTGAGTCCGCTTGGGCAGAGAGTAGGCTCCCTTACGCGTCCGACTCGCGGCCCCTGGTAAGGTAACAGGAAGCACAGGAGTGCGGAGTGGTATGAGAGCCTGTGAACTAGAGTCCAGATGCTGGTGGAATAGCAGTCTATGAACAGCAGGTGCAGGCTGGAACACAGGCGATGAGACTGAGCAGGATGGTCAGGAGACAGGCTGGGTTCGGCAACAGACGGGCAACAAGGTACAATAGGAGCAGGCAGAAGCGGAGTCAAACAGGCCAAGGTCGGGTACAGGCAGCAAGAAGGGGAATCCAAGGGCAATCCGGGTCGTCAGGAGATCAGGTAAACAGGAAGACAAGACAGGAAACAGGAACTACGGCACAGGAAGCTGATGATCAGGCAGCACTGAACAGAGTGCCTGACAAACTTAAATAGGCCGGCTTGCTCACAGGCACTCCCTCTGGTGGCCAATCCCATGACCAGCAAGGTGAGCTCTCTGACACATTGGGACACTGTAGCAGTCGGTAGTGTAATATTGAGAGCTTTTGATTTTTCGAAATTCATTTGAAGGTTGGATAGAGATTTGAAATGCGAGAAGTCTACCAGCAGATTAGGAATGGTGGTGATGGGATCAGTAAGGAAAAGCCATTTTGTATTGCTTACGATTCATTTCTATGCCTTTAATGGTGGGGTTATCTCTGAGTTTGTGGAGCATGGGTTCCA
This sequence comes from Lithobates clamitans, assembly GCA_037952925.1. Taxonomy (NCBI): domain Eukaryota; kingdom Metazoa; phylum Chordata; class Amphibia; order Anura; family Ranidae; genus Lithobates; species Lithobates clamitans. The sequence goes on from JBBGZY010002913.1 coordinate 727,135, forward strand.
TGGTCAAGATAAATATTAGCGGGGAAAGGGGGCAGCCCTGAAGGGTTCCATTGGATACAGAGAAGGCGTTCAACAGGTTACCGTTAATTCTGATTCTCGCCGTTGGAGAGGAATAGAGGGCCAGGATCATTTGTAGCATGAGGGGTGGTAGGCCTATCGCCAGTAGCGTGGCTTCCATGTAATCCCAGGCCACCCTGTGGAACGCCTTTTCCGCATTGAGGGAAAGGAAAAACCCTGAAGTGGACGTTTTGGAGAGCCAATGGTGGATGTTCAAAGCCTTGGTGGTGTTGTCCCGAGCTTCTCTGCCCAACCTGGTCTAGTGATACAAGATTCGGGATGAAGGGTAGGATGCAGTTCGCCAAGGCCTTGGCGTAAAGTTTTAGGTCCACATTAAGTAATGATATTTGGCGATGTTTGATACTAGCATGGGATCCTTGCCTTGTTTGGGGATAAGTGTGATGTGTGCTTCAACAATATCTCTGTGGGCTGCTGAGTCAGGTGAAAGGTTATTGAGGGCTTTGTTAAGATGGGGGACAAGAATAGTCGGGAAGGATTTATAGTAGCTGACCGACAAGCTGTCTGGGCCAGGGCTTTTGCCTGTTTTCATTTGTTTTAGGGCGGAGAGGATTTCCTCTGTGGAGAGGGGTCGGTCTAACCCTTGAGAGTCGTCCAAAGAGAGGGGGGTAGGGCCGTACCGTGCTAAAAAGTCTGTGATAGCTATCTTACGATCTATGTTGTTTTCAATGGTGCGTGCAGTTGGGAGATTGTAGAGTTCAGAAAAATAGTGGACAAATTGGTCCGAGATGTCCTCATTAGTAACCACTGCGTCGCCAGATGGGCGGCGTATTTCGTGGATCGCCTGGGTGGCCCTCTTGGTTTGGAGAGCTCTCACCAGGAGTTTGCCTGCTTTGTTGCTAAATTCATAATATAGCTTTTGTGTCAGTGCAAATGTATGTTTCAGATTACTATTTAGTGTTTATAGGAGTTCCTCCCTTGCCATAGTGATGTCTGCCAAGGAGAAGATCGCCAGGGATGCCTTGTGTGCCTGTTCTAAGGAGCGGATGCGTGTAGTCAGTTCAGTGATGCGTGATTTCTGCATTTGTTCCATTGCGCTGCTAGGGACAGCAGTTCTCCCCGTACGACGCATTTATGTGTGGCCCATGTGACCATTGGTGCAACAGTTTCTGAGGAGTTTTCAGTAAAAAAGTTAGAGAGGCACGTGGTTATCCGTTGCGTGTTAGTGGTGTCGGTCAATAAGGAACTATCGAGCCGCCAGATGTGGGTCCTTGGAGGTGCTGTAGGCAGAAGCAAGGTCATGGATATGGGGTTATGGTCAGAGAGTAGAGAAGGGTCAATGGTGGCTTTGGTAAGATAAGTCAAGTCTTTCTGGGAGATAAAGAAGTGATCCAGTCTGGTATATTTGCCATGTAGGGCCGAAAAAAAAGTGAAGTCCTTCACTTTAGGATGCAGTGTGCGGCATGTGTCACGGAGTAGTAAGTTATTAAGTTGCATTTTAATAGCCCGAAGAGCCCTGTATGTCAGGGATGAGGTTCCGTTGGAGGTGTCCATAGAAGGGTTAAGAGCCACATTAAAGTTGCCACCAACTATTAGGGTGCCGTTTTGGAAACTGGTAAGCTGCTGGAGTGTGGTACGGAAAAAGGCAACTTGCTTGGAGTTGGGAGCATAAATATTGGCGATTGTGAGCGGTTGACCGTGAAGGGAGCCCTTAATAAAAAGGAATCTGTCATGTGGGTTCCTTTGGACTTCAGTAACCACAATGGGGCAATTTTTGGAAATCAAAATGGATACACCCTTTGATTTCCCCTCATTGTTGGAGGAATGATAGACCGTGGGGAAGTAATTGTTCTGTAGTTTAGGGATGGCGTCCGTTCGGAAGTGTGTCTCTTGTACAAGCGCTATCTGGGTCTTTGATTGTCGTAGGCAGTAAATAAGTTTAGACCTTTTCTCAGGAGTGTTGAGACCCCTAATGTTGAGTGAGCATAGTTTAAGGGATTTCATGTGGGGTTGTGTGCCACTCATCTAGGGGTTGGTATTAGTTGTGTCTGCCATGGGTGTGGGGTCGGGGGGCGAGATTGGGGGGAGAAGAGGGGGAAGTGCCGGATGTGAAAAGTGGAAGTGAGGCACGCTGGTCACTGGAGGGAAACCGATGAGGTGTGGAGAGGTTTGTCCACAGACCTCAGAGATATAGTGTATCGGTGAGGTACAGGACTTAGACGGTGTGAGCGTCCCTTTAATACTGTACGCCCAGACACGTACCTGTGTGGGGGTTGGTCTAAACCAAAGCAGTGAAGAAGGTGCAAAAGTAAAACAGAAATAAATAACAAAAAAAAAAGAATAGAGTAGATTTCAAAGTCCGCCGCCAGATGGTACCTAGTATTGGTGGAGGCGGGTGGTAAATGTGTAATTTGGGGGTGAGAAGACAGGAGCAAGGTGTCTGGGACACCTCAGGGAAGTGCATTAATAACAGGTAACAAGTATCTTGTGAGACCATCTGTCAGCCACAGCGTGAGTGGGCTTGTATATTACCAGCGATGCCAGCCCCCTCAGGTTAGCAAAAGGTACCAGAAATGGTAATTGCCTGGGCCAAGAGCTGGTGTCATGACAGAAAAACTATTATAACATTAACAAGCATAATATAGCCAAAAGGTATATAAAAGGTATGAAGCCATGAAAATCTGAGGCAGCACATTGCGTGTGTGGACATTAGACCGTCCAGTAAAAGGTGACAACAAAATTATTCAATGCAGTAATGTATTAAACCTAGGATAATGAGAACCACAGTATGAGTTACCATTAATGCCATATGGGGGAAAAAAAAAAAGAGCCTTGGTATAATTGTGGTTGGACAGAGAAAAAGGAGGGAGAGAAACACATGAGGTGTGTGTTGTGTCTATGCCAGGCCATGAGAGATCCTCAGTCAGCAGGTACCTGTTCTGATCTCTGCATTAATCCAGTCGAAGGTGCGGTTGGCTGTCGTGAATGAAGATTCGCAGTATCGGACCCCTGTCGGAAACCATATTGCGGTGTCGACAGCTGGGCTGTAGATGTCGGGCTGGGCTTCACATGTGGCTCTAGAGGTGTCATTGCAGCGGGAGTCTCCCTAGGCTACATATGTGCGTTGGGAGAGTCCAGCTAGTGGAGTAGGAGAAGGATATAGCATTTTGAGCATTTTGAGATTAGCTTGGCCTCTTAGGGCGGAAGGAGAGCGCCTCCTACGAAATCTGGTGGCCTGGATTTCCATGGGTTCTTCCCGCATTGTGTCCTTTCTGGATGTCATGGGGCGGAACGCTGCGTACCAGTTAGGAACTGGTATCAGTGGTATGCCAAGTGAGCTGCAGAAGTGTGACAGGTCCTCAGGTACCTTAAGGAGAGCAGTGCGGCCATGCATGGAGGCTGAAAGGCAGAATGGAAACTTCCATTTATAAGGGATGCTCCTCTCCCAAGGGATGTCCAATAGGGGTTTAAGGTCTCTTCTGTGCTGCAGCGTAATGCCAGATAGATCTTGGTAAATTTGAATGGGTGTGCCGTCATGGAGAATTTGTTGTCTTCCCCTGGCCTGTTGAATTATTTCTTCCTTTAATTTGAAATCCACAAGACAGCAGATGATGTTGCATGGGGGTCTCTCTCCCTGCCTTTAGGGCGCAGGGCGCGGTGCAATCTTTCCATGGTAATGGGGGTCTGCGGGGGCCTGTGGAGGAGGTTGTTGAAAAGATCCGTGACTGCATGAGGGATTTGATCACCCTCTATCGTCTCCGGCATTCTGCGGATCCTGAGGTCATGGTTTATCGAGGTCCTCTAGGTGTCTCTGCATGTCCCGCATTTGCTGTGTGTGCGAGTCAATGCAGGAGGTGGTAGCATGGAGGGTCAATTCATGGTGGTCTGATACCCTCTCCACCTTGTGCACTCTGTCATTAAGTTCACGCAAGTCGAGCCTCAGCTCGGAAATGGCTGCTGAAAGGGTATCTTTAATGTTGTCTGCAATGGAGCGGAGGTCTTGTAAGTTCAGTGGAGGCTGGGGACCAAGCTCAATACCGATTCCCCCTCCATATGGGGGAACATGCGGGGGGGGGTTGAGAGTGGTGGGTCAATCAGCGGGAGGGTCCGTGATGGGAAGGCGCCATATTGCCCCTGCCAGCCCTGAACATCTCTGGGATGTTATGGCCCTGTGTCCCTGAGTGTGCCATGGGAGAGCGAGAACAGGAGGTAGAAGAGGTCCGGGAAGCTGTCCCCATCGTTTGAGTTCGGTCGGCAGCGTAAATAACTCCGGTATTTGATAGCTTTCTCCTGTGGCGGCCGGAGCTCAGGGATCAAGCGACCTTCTTCATGCCAAGTCAGGCCACACCCCGGATTCTGGCACTTTCATAGGCTTTGAAGAAGAGGAAGACATGCGTCAATCTGTAAGCAATGGCTTTCCAACCCCAGGACCCTTGGGAGTAGTACGTGGCTGGGAGGAGGAAGTTCCAGATGCTGTCATCCTGAGTGACCCCGAGGAGTCTGCTTCTCAAGCCTCTGCAAATTTGAGGCGCATGGGCAACCTCATGCTTCAAAGCCTGCAAAAGGACCCAAGAATACGTGGCATACAGGAGAATAGGGATGAGCTTCGTGTTCGAGTCGAACCCATGTTCGACTCGAACATCGGCTGTTCGGTCGTTCGCCGAATTGCGAACGATATGGGCCGTTCGCGCCAAATTCGTGTGGCGCGTCACGGCCCATAATTCACTGCGGCATCGCAGTGCATTGCTGGCTGATGATTGGCCAAGCATGCACTATGACCCACATGCTTGGCCAATCACAGCGCCGTCAGTAGAGAGAGCTGTAATTGGCCAAAGCCAGGGTGGCTTTTGCCAATTATGGCTCAGGGGATTTAGTACACACCCCACACTATATAAGGCCGCCTGCACGGCGGCCCTGTGTAGTGTGTGTTCCGGTGTGCTGAGAGATAGAGAGAGAGAGAGAGAGAGACAGTGTCATTTGATTTGAGTTAGATAGATTAGGCAGAACAGTCAGTCAGTTAGCTGCACTTACAGTGTATTGTGTATATATATGCATCCCAGGTGTTGCATATATATATATACACTGTATTCAGTTTAGCTAGATCCGTTCCTGTTATCTTCTATCTAGACTATTTACATTTAGTGCAGTGTGTCCTGCTCACAGTGTTCAGCTAGATCCGTTCCTGCTATTTACATTCAGTGCAGTGCGTCCTGCTCACAGTGTTCAGCTAGATCCGTTCCTGGTATTTACATTTAGTGCAGTGCGTCCTGCTCACAGTGTTCAGCTAGATCCGTTCCTGCTATTTACATTCAGTGCAGTGCTTCCTGCTCACAGTGTTCAGCTAGATCCGTTCCTGGTATTTACATTTAGTGCAGTGCGTCCTGCTCACAGTGTTCAGCTAGATCCGTTCCTGCTATTTACATTCAGTGCAGTGCGTCCTGCTCACAGTGTTCAGCTAGATCCGTTCCTGCTATTTACATTCAGTGCAGTGCGTCCTGCTCACAGTGTTCAGCTAGATCCGTTCCTGGTATTTACATTTAGTGCAGTGCGTCCTGCTCACAGTGTTCAGCTAGATCCGTTCCTGCTATTTACATTCAGTGCAGTGCGTCCTGCTCACAGTGTTCAGCTAGATCCGTTCCTGGTATTTACATTTAGTGCAGTGCGTCCTGCTCACAGTGTTCAGCTAGATCCGTTCCTGCTATTTACATTCAGTGCAGTGCGTCCTGCTCACAGTGTTCAGCTAGATCCGTTCCTGCTATTTACATTCAGTGCAGTGCGTCCTGCTCAGTGTTCAGCTAGATCCGTTCCTGGTATTTACATTTAGTGCAGTGCGTCCTGCTCACAGTGTTCAGCTAGATCCGTTCCTGCTATTTACATTCAGTGCAGTGCGTCCTGCTCACAGTGTTCAGCTAGATCCGTTCCTGGTCTTTACATTTAGTGCAGTGCGTCCTGCTCACAGTGTTCAGCTACATCCGTTCCTGCTATTTACATTCAGTGCAGTGCGTCCTGCTCACAGTGTTCAGCTAGATCCGTTCCTGCTATTTACATTCAGTGCAGTGCGTCCTGCTCACAGTGTTCAGCTAGATCCGTTCCTGGTATTTACATTTAGTGCAGTGCGTCCTGCTCACAGTGTTCAGCTAGATCCGTTCCTGCTATTTACATTCAGTGCAGTGCGTCCTGCTCACAGTGTTCAGCTAGATCCGTTCCTGGTATTTACATTTAGTGCAGTGCGTCCTGCTCACAGTGTTCAGCTAGATCCGTTCCTGCTATTTACATTCAGTGCAGTGCGTCCTGCTCACAGTGTTCAGCTAGATCCGTTCCTGCTATTTACATTCAGTGCAGTGCGTCCTGCTCACAGTGTTCAGCTAGATCCGTTCCTGGTATTTACATTTAGTGCAGTGCGTCCTGCTCACAGTGTTCAGCTAGATCCGTTCCTGCTATTTACATTCAGTGCAGTGCGTCCTGCTCACAGTGTTCAGCTAGATCCGTTCCTGGTATTTACATTTAGTGCAGTGCGTCCTGCTCACAGTGTTCAGCTAGATCCGTTCCTGCTATTTACATTCAGTGCAGTGCGTCCTGCTCACAGTGTTCAGCTAGATCCGTTCCTGCTATTTACATTCAGTGCAGTGCGTCCTGCTCACAGTGTTCAGCTAGATCCGTTCCTGGTATTTACATTTAGTGCAGTGCGTCCTGCTCACAGTGTTCAGCTAGATCCGTTCCTGCTATTTACATTCAGTGCAGTGCGTCCTGCTCACAGTGTTCAGCTAGATCCGTTCCTGCTATATACATTTAGTGCAGTACGTCCTGCTCACAGTGTTCAGCTAGATCCGTTCCTGTTATCTTCCTACTGACAGGCAGGCTTGTCTGGTTACAGTATATAAAGCTACCTGAAGAAAATTACAGGTGTTCTTTTTGATCCTATTAGTACCACGGTCAGGCAGCTAGACTATTTACATTTAGTACAGTGTGTCCTGCTCACAGTGTTCAGCTAGATCCGTTCCTGTTATCTTCCTACTGACAGGCAGGCTTGTCTGGTTACAGTATATAAAGCTACCTTAAGAAAATTACAGGTGTTCTTTTTGATCCTATTAGTACCACGGTCAGGCAGCTAGACTATTTACATTTAGTACAGTGCGTCCTGCTCACAGTGTTCAGCTAGATCCGTTCCTGTTATCTTCCTACTGACAGGCAGGCTTGTCTGGTTACAGTATATAAAGCTACCTGAAGAAAATTACAGGTGTTCTTTTTGATCCTATTAGTACCACGGTCAGGCAGCTAGACTATTTACATTTAGTACAGTGTGTCCTGCTCACAGTGTTCAGCTAGATCCGTTCCTGTTATCTTCCTACTGACAGGCAGGCTTGTCTGGTTACAGTATATAAAGCTACCTTAAGAAAATTACAGGTGTTCTATTTGATCCTATTAGTACCACGGTCAGGCAGCTAGACTATTTACATTTAGTACAGTGTGTCCTGCTCACAGTGTTCAGCTAGATCCGTTCCTGTTATCTTCCTACTGACAGGCAGGCTTGTCTGGTTACAGTATATAAAGCTACCTTAAGAAAATTACAGGTGTTCTATCCCAGCTTAGTGCAGCTACAGGCCATTAGTATGTCTGGAAGGCCAAGAAGGAGAGGCAGACAGTCACAAGCCAATAAGAGAGGGCAAGCAGGCTCTGTGTCTAGTGCTGGTCGTGGAGACGGTGCATCCTCATCAGCACGTGGCCATGGGACACGCTTGGCCTTTTTTTCGGCAGCTGGCCGTGTTGAGCCGCAACATGCGGAAGACTTGGTCGAGTGGATGACCAAGCCGTCCTCATCCTCCTCATCCTCTCTCACCCATGCCCAGGGTGCTTTGTCTGGCAAAGCAGCGGCCTCTTCCCTCAGCTCAATGTCATCAGTGACTCCTTCCCTAGCTCCACCATGTCCTCATGAGGATTCCCTCGAACTGTTTGACCACAGTGTTGGGTACATGCTCCAGGAGGATGCCCAGCGTTTGGAAGGCTCTGATGATGATACTGAGCTCAATGAAGGCAGTAACATGAGCACGGACAGAGGGGGTGCCCAAGAAGGACAGCAATCTGGCAGTCATGCTCCCCCTGTTGCAGCATACTGCCAGGTTTGCTCCAGTGATGAGGAGGGAGGGGATGATGAGGTCACTGACTCAACGTGGGTGCCTGATAGGAGAGAGGAGGAGGAGGAGGAGGAGGAGGAGGTGGCACATCACCAACTAGGCAGGATGCCCTCCAGGGGCCAGCCTAAGGGCAGCACATTGACTGCATCACACCCCAAAGCTCCACATGTGCAGGGCGCTGCAGTCTCTGCGCGTTATTCAAAAAGTTCTTTGGTGTGGGCCTTTTTTGAGACGAGTGCATCAGATCGCACCGCTGCTATTTGCAACATATGTCTCAAGTGTATCTCGCGTGGCCAAAACATCTCCCGCTTGGGTACCACATGCTTGACCAGACATATGTTGACCTGCCATGCAGTTCGTTGGCAAGCGTATCTAAAAGACCCACACCAAAGAACAAAGACGATCTCTCCTTGCTCCTCATCAGCTGAGATTTCCAACCCCACTAGACCTTCAGTCCTCTCTGAGACCTGCAGTGAGAGGAATGAAGGTGTAGAATTAGGTGTGTCACAGCCAAGTACTTGTGGGCAATCTGCTTTTGGTACACCGACGTCAGATTGTACCAGGCAAATTTCCCTGCCCCAGCTGCTGCACCGCCGAAAGAAGTTTGCTCCCAGCCATCCACATGCCCAGCGGTTGAATGCTAGCTTGGCAAAATTGCTAGCACTTCAACTGCTGCCTTTTCAGTTGGTAGACTCTGCCCCCTTCCGTGAGTTTGTGGAATGTGCGGTTCCTCAGTGGCAGGTACCCAAACGCCACTTTTTCTCACGGAAGGCGATTCCGGCTCTCTACCGGCATGTGGAAGGCAATGTCCATGCCTCGCTGGACAGGGCGGTCAGCGGTAAGGTGCATATTACCGCTGACTCATGGTCCAGCAGGCATGGACAGGGACGTTACTTAAGTTTCACGGCGCATTGGGTGACTCTGCTGGCAGCTGGGAAGGATGCAGGACAAGGTGCAGTAGTGTTGGAGGTTGTTCCGCCACCACGCCTCCAAAATGCTGATTGTGACACACCTCTCTCCTCCACCCCCTCCTCTTCTTCTTCCTCCATGGCCTCTTCCTCGGAACCAGCGGTGCTCCGTAGGCGTTCAAGGGGCTACGCAAGTACGCAGGCCAAAAGATGCCATGCGGTGCTTGAGCTGGTGTGCTTGGGGGACAGGAGCCACACTGGGGCAGAGGTTCTGTCAGCTCTGCAGGGGCAGGTTCAGAGGTGGTTGACGCCACGCCAACTTAAGGCAGGAATGGTGGTTTGCGACAATGGCACCAACCTCCTCTCTGCCCTCCGACAGGGACAACTGACCCATGTGCCCTGTTTGGCTCACGTCCTTAACTTGGTGGTGCAGCGGTTCTTGGGCAGGTACCCGGGCTTACAGGATGTCCTGAGGCAGGCCAGGAAAGTCTCTGTGCATTTCCGCCGGTCATATAATGCCAGTGCTTGGCTGACGGACCTCCAAAAGGAGTTTAACCTGCCCAAGAACCGCCTAATCTGTGACATGCCCACCAGGTGGAACTCGACGTTGGCCATGCTGCAGCGGCTGCACACGCAGCAGAGGGCCATCAATGAGTACCTGTGCGACTATGGCACCAGGACAGGGTCAGGGGACCTTGTTTTTTTTTCCCCACGCCAGTGGGCCATGATCAGGGATGCATGCACTGTCCTGTCACCATTCGAGGAGGCCACGAGGATGGTGAGCACTGACAGTGCATGCATCAGTGACACTGTCCCCCTTGTCCACCTGTTGGAGCACACGCTGCGTGGAATAATGGACAGGGCACTTGAGGCAGAACAGAGGCAGGAAGAGGAGGACTTCCTTAGCTCTCAAGGCCCCCTTTATCCAGACAGTGTTCCTGCGTGCCCGCCGATCACACAGGAAGAGGACGAGGAGGAGGAGGAGGAGGAGGAGGAGGAGATAGATTGTGTCAGTATGGAGGTGGAGCCTGGCACTCAGCATCAGCAGTCTTTAAGGGATCAGTCCCAAGGAACACATGGACTTGTACGTGGCTGGGAGGAGGTGGCTGCGGACGTTGTTGTCCTTAGTGACCCAGAGGACTCCGGACCGAATGCCTCAGCAAACCTACGCTGCATGGCCTCCCTGATCCTGCAAAGCCTGCGTAAGGATCCTCGTATTCGTGGTATCAAGGAGAAGGACCAATACTGGCTGGCAACCCTCCTTGATCCACGTTACAAGGGTAAGGTTGCGGACCTTATCTTGCCATCGCAGAGGGAGCAGAGGATGAAACATCTTCGGGAGGCCTTGCAGAAAGGTCTGTGCAACGCGTTCCCAGAGACTGGGAGGTTACAAACTCCTGTTTCTGGACAACGTGTTGCTGAGGCTTCGGTCAGTCAAAGAAGGAGCGGTGGAGAAGGTGGCCGTCTGACCGATGCGTTCAGACAATTTTTTGGTCCGCAGCCCCAAGGTATGATCGGTTCCAGCAACCATCGCCAGCGTCTGTTTTACATGGTGCAGGAATACCTAGGGGCAAGATCAGACTTGGACACCTTTCCCACCGAAAATCCTCTGGGTTACTGGGTCTTGAGGATGGATCACTGGCCAGAGCTTGCACAGTATGCAATTGAGCTACTGGCCTGTCCTGCATCCAGCGTTCTTTCGGAACGCACATTCAGTGCTGCTGGAGGCGTGGTAACCGATCACAGGGTGCGTCTGTCCACCGACTCGGTCGATCGGCTGACCTTCATAAAAATGAATCAGTCTTGGATCACCACCAGCTACCAAGCACCTGATGCAGATGTAACCGAATAATTTTTTTTGAAATCTCAGATCCCTTCAAAGACTGCCTATGCTGATGCTGAGTGACTATCCCTGAGTAATTATCCTCTTCCTCCTCAATCATCACGCTGATAGCTTGTAAGAACATTTTTGGTTCTGGGCGCCACCACCAGTGCCTAAGGCACAATTTTTCAGCCCCTGTTTAACAGGGGCGTGTAATTACAATTTTTGATGTAATACTTTGCAGCAGGGCTCGTTCCTGCATTCCAACTAGAGTGTCTGTGAGGGGTTGCAGTGTTGTGGCACCAGCACCAGTGCCTAAGACCCAATTTTTCAGCCCCTGTCTAACAGGGGCGTGTAATTACAATTTTTGATGCAATACTTTGCAGCAGGGCTTGTTCCTGCGTTTCAACTAGAGTGTCTGTGAGGGGTTGCAGTGTTGTGGCACCAGCACCAGTGCCTAAGACCCAATTTTTCTGCCCCTGTCTAACAGGGGCGTGTAATTACAATTTTTGATGCAATACTTTGCAGCAGGGCTCGTTCCTGCGTTCCAACTAGAGTGTCTGTGAGGGGTTGCAGTGTTGTGGCACCAGCACCAGTGCCTAAGGCCCAATTTTTCTGCCCCTGTCTAACAGGGGCGTGTAATTACAATTTTTGATGCAATACTTTGCAGCAGGGCTCGTTCCTGCGTTCCAACTAGAGTGTCTGTGAGGGGTTGCAGTGTTGTGGCACCAGCACCAGTGCCTAAGGCCTAATTTTTCAGCTCCTGTTCAACAGGGGCATGTAATTACAATTCTTGATCTAATATTTCACAGCAGGGCCCTGTGAGGGCTTACAGTGTTTTGGCCACAGCAACACCTAAGGCCCAAATTTCTGCTGAGTATATAGGGCAGGACCCTACTTTCAAACATCTAACTTACAAACGACTCCTACTTGCAAACGGAAGGAGACAACAGGAAGTGAGATGAAATCTACCCCTAAGGAAGGGAAATTCTCTCCTGTAAGAGTTAATATGGGAAAACAATTTCTCCTTTCCACTGATGCTTTCCAATCCTTGTTCCACAAAAAAACCCAAATTTTCAAAAAACATTTTTCATTGGGACAAAAAAGTGAGGTGAAATCTTCTGAAGAGGAGGAAAGACGCAAAACAAATGTCACAGGGGTGATAACCCTTCCCTATGTTTTCCAAAAAGCTTAGAAAAGATTTTTTGGCTGGAGCTAAACACATTAAAAATGTTCAAAATTACAAACAGATTCTACTTAACAACAAACCTACAGTCCCTGTCTTGTTTGCACCGCCTGTATACTGCTGTTCAGAGTATATAGGGACCTTTCCTTATTTTAATTTGGGTGCGGGGTTCCCCTTAATATCCATACAAGACCCAAAGGGCCTGGTAATGGACTGGGGGGTACCCATGCCGTTTGTCTCACTGATTTTCATCCATATTGCCATGACCCGACATGACATTAAACCCGCAAGCAGTTTTAAATGAGATTTTTTCCTTTAAAAATGACATTTGGTGCAGGGACTGTTCTAAACATGGGAAACACGCGTCACTTTACAGGCATACTATAGACACCCCCCAGGTACGATATTTAAAGGAATATTTCACTTTTTTTTTTTTACTTTAAGCATCATTAAAATCACTGCTCCCGAAAAAACGGCCGTTTTTAAAAGTTTTTTTTGCATTGATACATGTCCCCTGGGGTAGGACCCGGGTCCCCAAACCCTTTTTAGGACAATACCATGCAAATTAGCCTTTAAAATGAGCACTTTTGATTTCGAACGTTCGAGTCCCATAGACGTCAATGGGGTTCTAACGTTCGTGCGAACTTGCGGTCCGTTCGCGGGTTCTGGTGCGAACCGAACCGGGGGGTGTTCGGCTCATCCCTACAGGAGAAGGATGATTACTGGTTGGCAACCCTCCTTGACAACTGTTACAATTGGAAAGTCTCAGAACTCATCCTGTCCCCACAGAGAGTGCAAAGGATAAAATCTCTTGAGGACACAATAAAGAGGATTTTATTGAACATTTTTCCTGACTCTAGTAGGTTACAGTGTGGTGGAAAACGTTGTTTTGAGTCTTCCGTTGGTCAAGAAAGGAGCATTGGAGAAGGCATACGCCTAAGTGAGGCATTTCAGAATTTTTTTAGTCTTAGCTGCCCAGGGCTGTCAGCTTTCACATCCCATCAGCCAGAACTTGCCCAGTATGCTATTGAGTTGTTGGGCTGCCCTGCATCCAGTGTGCTTTCAGAACGGGCATTCAGTGCTGCAGGAGGTTTTGTTACTGATCATAGAACGCGCCTGTCCGCAGACTCTGTGGACCGTTTGACTTTTATAAAAATGAATCAGTCCTGGATTACCAGCTACGAAGCCCATGATGCCGATGTCACTGATTAAGTCTTTTTGAGATGTGGAATCTCTGCAGGACTTCAAGGCTGCCTAGCTTTGAGGGTGTTCAATCATTTCATCTGGAAGAATGTTTTTGGTATAGGTTTCATGGGCACAATTAACACCCAAAGACCAATTTTTCTGCACCTGTCTGACAGGTGCATATCATTGAAATTTTTTACAGCAAGGCAAATTCTTGCTTACATCAAGAGTATCTCTATAGGGCTACGGTGGGAAGGCACCATCGACACCCAAAGACCAATTTTTTTTTTTTTTAACTTAGTTTATTGAGTTTCAAGGAAAACATACATCTGATTGTTCATAGTTATTCTACATAGTTTTTCTACAAACAGTTGAAACATTACTTATGTCTGGGGGGGGCAGGAGGCGGAGCCTAGCGGAGCAGACATGCATTGTTAGAGCTCCACACCGCTGAGGAGAGAAGAGAAGGACAAAGCGGAGCCTGTAGGCTCAAAAGGTATCCATTTGAACCTTTTTGCCCCAGGGAACAAACTGTGAAAGTTTGGGCAGGAAATATGGTACTGGGAGGAAACCATGGCAGAAATAAAAATCACCTCACAAAGAGCTCACAGGCACTCACTGCAGCTGAAGCATCTCCAGTCACCTCACAAGATACAGCATCAGGGCGCTCTCACAGACAGAAAATGTCACAGCAAGACTCTCCATTTGAGTCAGATACAGAACAAATCCTCTCACACACTTCTCCACAAGCCTCCTCAGTATCCCCAGTAATATTATTACAATTTGAAAAGATGCTTCATAAGGCTTTAAAACAAACCTCAGACCAAATAACAAAAAGCCTAACCAAAGAAATAAGAGAGCTGGGAAACCGCACCGCAGCCTTAGAAATAAAAATGGATGAAATTGAAATTACAACCCAAGAAAATATAACAGAATTTGAACAATTAAAAAAAGAGAATTTAATACTTCAAACTAAGCTTGAAGATTACGAAAATAGAGCCAGACGTTCAAACTTGCGCATAAGGGGAATACCTGAAACTGTGACAGACCTGCAATCTACTATTACTGCTCTATTACAAGAACTAAAGCCAGATATCCCTATTGAACGTTTAGAACTGGACAGAGTACACAGAGCCCTCACAGCCAAAAAGAAAGATGGACCCCCACGTGATATAATCACAAAATTTCATTATTACAGAACGAAAGAACAAATACTAATTGCTGCAAGAGAAAAAAAGGAACTTAATTTTCAAGGACACAATTATCAAATTTTTGCTGACCTATCCCAACTTACTATTACTAAAAGACGATCCATGAAACCCCAACTAATGGAACTGCAACGCCACAACATTATGTATCAATGGGGCTTCCCCTTTTCAGTCAGATTTAACTACCAAGGTACAATTTACAGAAGCAGATCAGCAGATGAACTACAACAAACCCTTTTAAAATTAAATCTGACAGAACCCACAAGCAGCAACACTCCCACACGCAGAAGAATGGCATCATCTTCACCTTCAGGCAGCACCCAGAAAATTTCAGAACAAAATGGGAATCATCATTCTCACAAAAGAGGCCGTTATGCCACATCATCCATGGACCAAGAAGATTCAATGGACTGACATCCTAATTCCTGATATCTCTTCATTTATTATACTAAGAGATGGTTCTCTATAAAAAAACCTATATTTATAACTGAATGTAACTGCATTCTGATAGTAACACACTGTGTGGGATCATGTTACATTCCAGTTATATTTCTTATTACTTCTGATTCATATAGCCTTAGAATATATAAGTGAAATAAGGAAATTCTTGTTCAGTTATATATTATCAGGTAATAACAATAGATTTATTACTTTTTAGGACAAATATGTTCAATACCCAGAAGCAATGGAAGCTTTTTCTTTCTTTTCTTAAAACAAATATATTATTACCTAACTAGTTCCTAGAATTATGTTTTTGTTTATTCTAATCTGAAGCAATACAACCTCAATTTTATGAGTTAACATATCTAAACAGTTACATATGAATAAAATATGCAATTGTTTACTCTAAAAGGGTTAAAATCCCAAAATAATTCAAACTATCTTCATCAATACCAAAGTTATTAACAGTACCTTTCTAACTGAATTATTTAGCCTAGGGCAAGACTAACCATATACAACCACGCTGGAATAAATAATTTCAACAAAAACTATATTCTGCACTCCAATTAATGAAACATCATTTTGATGTCTTTTGACATAGCACTTCTCTCCTGTAAGCGGAAGATCCGTGTACCCCCATTAGCCCTCCTCATTCTCCCAACCATATTATGTGGGAGTGTGACGAAGGCACTTATTCCCCTGAGAGAGATATTTATTCTCTTTCACGGGTAAATTGTGATTACTTGCAAAAAATAATTTATACAATGTATCATCTAATCTCATATGTTTTTTGTTTACTCTTTACTCCAGAATTCACTGGTTTCTTTTCTATCTATTCATCTCTTCAGTCCACACAGGTTGATCTGCGCAGTCAGCTCTGCATAACAAAAAGTAAGTCAAAACTATTTGATCTATTGCCATGGCACCACTGAATATACTTTCCCTGAATGTTCAGGGAATAAATGTCCCTTAAAAAAGGACCAAGGCCTTCCGTACTTTCCATAACAAGAAGGCTCACATAGTATGCCTCCAAGAAACACACTTCACTAAAGATTCTACTCCAAAATATATTTCTCCTTTTTATCAACAAATTTACACGGCTTCTGCCTGTACCAAGCAAAGGGGAACTCTAATTGCATTTCACCAATCCACACCATTCACCTTATCATCAGAAATTAAAGACCCAGAAGGTAGATACCTGATACTCATGGGTTTTATAATGGATACAGCAATCACGGTGATTTCCTACTATGCTCCTAACAAACAACCTACACCATTCCTCTCACATATATTACAAGTGATTAATACACACAAAATAGGAACAGTGATAATGTGTGGGGACTCGAACCAGGTCCTCCTCCCATTTCTAGATAAATCACCTTTTACACCATCCAAAATAACCTCTAGATTACCTTTTTCTCAACTTCTTTCCAAATACAATCTGGTAGATTCATGGAGAGAAAGTAACCCAATGAAAAAGAAATTCACTTATTTCTCGCACCCTCATCAAACCTTCACCAGAATAGATCATATTTTTCTAACAATAGGAATGATACCAGAAATTATTGCATCAGATATAATTCCGATTCCGTGGTCTGACCATAATGCAGTATACACTACTATAGCCTCAGCCATACCAAAAGCGCATGACCCAACGTGGTACTTACCGGATATAATGCTCAAACACCCACTACATCAGATGGCCATTGAACAAGCTTTAAAGGAATACATATTAATTAATAATACAACAGACATTTCCCCAATAACACTGTGGGAAGCTCATAAGCCTGTCTTGCGTGGTACAATACAAAGACAAATGGCACTATTTAAACGGGAACGCAAAAATCTAGCAAAAAAACTAGAACTCAATTTTAATGCAGCCTACATATCATTTCAAGATAATCCATCTCAGAGTACAAAATCTAATCTGGAAAAATCTAGATTGGAATACGATCTATTTCTCACTGAATCAGTTGATAAATCCCTCAAACGCTCGAAACACAATTTCTATATGAATACAAACAAACCAGGTACATATTTGGCTCGGGCATTAAATTCAACTAACAAATCTTTCAAACCAATACGTTTGAAATTATCAAAAAATGTTTACACTTGTAATCCAGTTAAAATAGTCCATAAAGGGGGCGTGGCCGGACGTGATACAGGGAGGACGTGTGTATGCTGAGCTCCGTCCAGACATCTCCCATCCATTGCCATCCCTGCTCTATTTCCCTTGGGAAAAAACTCATCTATTGCTGGGAACGTCCCCAACCCTCTCCGCTGCAGATCCGGCTGGATCTTGCCTCAAATCAGGCAAATCTGAGCTTTTTTAGGCCTCCTGCCTGCCCTGGACTGTGAACCACCGCCGCCATATTGAGGCCTGCGGCCTGTCCGGAGCCTGGCACTCGCCTACGCCGCGGACCGGAGGACGAACGGATCCTTCCCTGGGATCCTCCCGACCGGGACATCCGAGCTACCACTGAGAGGAGACAGACACCCACGGCGTGAGGGAGGGCCGGGCGGGATCCTCTCCTTCCATCCCGGACCCCCCGCGGCCTGCCGCCACTCCTGGGCTTCTCCACCGGCCATCCTGGACTCTGTGAGTACAAGGGCTGTCGCCCGAGCCTTCTTCTCTACTGTACCTAACCTCAGAATCCCTGTACCTTAGGCCCGGGGGACCCGGTCCGGGCCCGGAGGAGGGCCCCCCCCGACCGGCCTCAGCCTTCAGGATAGGCCGCGGCTTCGGCCTAGTCCTGGAAGTCGGCGGCCATCTTGGTACTCCAAGTACCCCCACAACCTATTCCCTGCAATTTAACCAACTACAGATTGCTTGCAGACACCAAATTCTTTCATATACCTGCTAATCTCATAGCTGCCACCTCAGCACTCCCTGATCCTTAATGTGACCACCCCCAGACCGGCGTGCAGGGAAGCAGACATGTAAGAGGAGTCCTTTGATCCCTGTCTCTTTAAGAGATGCTCCTACAAAGCTAACAGTCCCCTATTAATCGCAGGAGCGATATCATAACAAGACATCAGACCCTTCCTAACACTGCATGGGGAAGATTGGCTTCCAGAAAGCAATATATAGAGGTTTTATCCCACCGCCAAAGTCGCAGACCCCTGACACCATGGAGCGATTCCTTTATAAACAAAGATCCCCGACCCCCAGTGAACAACCGAGATCCTCGGACATTGCTGACCCACATACTCGGCCGGAAGACATGACCCAAGATGATAACAGGTCTCAATACTCCCAACACTCTCTTCCACCCGATCACCCCGTGGATGTAGTAACAGTAGCTGTCCTAGACACAAAGTTGAACTCATTACTACACAAATTAACCCGCAGTATTGCTAAAGAAGTGAGCAAAATAGCACATGAGTTACGGGGTGAAATTGACCAACTAGGTGAACGCACCAACACATTGGAGAACAAATTCGATGAACTGACCCAATATGTACATGTTCTCGAAGAGGACAACTCCAACCTGAAACATACAGTCTCCCTACTTCAACTTCAACAGGAAGACCTGGAAAACCGTGAAAGACGCCAGAATCTGAGGATTAGGGGAATCCCTGAGACGGTAAACGACAAGGAACTACGTCCCTACCTTTTAGGCCTATTCGTCACTTTAGCCCCACACATTCCGGACATAGACTGGCGTATGGACAGGGCGCATAGATCTCTGGCCCCAAAGCCTCCTCCTACTGCCAACCCCAGAGATATTATTGTCCGCTTCCACTTCTACGAAAGCAAAGAAGCCCTCACACTTGCAACGCGGAACAAGTCACGTATTGACTATAAACAACACAAAATCCAGATATTCAACGATCTCTCCCCAATCACTTTGGCCAAAAGGCGCAGTTTCCGTCCTGTTACTACCCATCTACAAAACCATCAAGTTCCATACCGCTGGGGATTCCCCTTCCGCCTAACCGTTTCCAAAGATGGTGTTCAACATTCCATAAGAGACCTTTACGAAAGTGAAGCCTTTATCCGCAATCTAGGTCTTCCCCCCCTGCCTGAGGAAGATTCTATACCCCAAGCTCCGAACCCCAAACCACTTACCACACCAGCCAAAATTTGGACCCCAGTTCAACGAAGATCCCAGAAGAACTTCTCTACCCCACAACGAGCCAACCGTCACAGACATCCAACCTGATGTGACTTATTATTTTTTATTTTCTCAATTTTTCTGGCCATTTTTTCATGACCAGATAATATTTACCATGGTTATCCTAGTGACCTCACAGTGGTCGGGTCACTTTGTTGAGAGGTCACACCTCTCACCGATGTCTTTGTTAGATGCCTTCTTGGGGGTTTCCCCCCCCTTTTTCCTTTTTTTTTTTTTTTTTTTTTTTTTTTTTTATATACTTCTTTGACATACACCAGCTTGTCTTAAGATTTATCTACCTGTTCATAATTACATGCCAAATACCTATGCTCCTCCTGTCTGTTTGTTTTCTTTTTTTTTTTTTTTTTTTTTAACAAAAAACAGAGACGAGGATCTCCCCACCTCCCCCCCTCCTCTATCAAACCCTGCAGGCTAACATGCCCCCCCTCATGACCCAAGGCTTATGCCTGGGCAGCCTGAAATTTTTTCTCAGGCTTTTCAAAAATTATTTTTTCTATTTTTTTTTTTTTTTTTTAACATTTTTCATCTTCTTATGCAATATAGTTCCTAATTTTTTTACTCCCTTTGGAGTTTACATATGCAGGTCTTTTTTCTTTTTTTCTCTTTTTGACCTATATATGTTTTTTCAGTGTTGTACTTACATCAATGTAACAATTGTAAGCAATGTTTGTCTTCAAATGTTTTTCTTTCTTAAGGATGCTCATTTCTATGCTCTCAGTCTTTATATTACATTAGCACTCTCTGGTTTAGCCAAATATGGCCCTCAAAGTTTACTCTTGTAGCGGGGCGTGGTTTGCCTTGTGAGAAGATGGCTGCTTGATCCTCTAGCTCCCTCTCACCACAGCCTACAATCAGCCTTTCTCGGGGTTTACCGACAACATATGCACCTCAATTATGGGAACATCCTCCCGTGGAACATCCAACAGCAGATCCCGATCCCCGAGAGAACTTGCCGGCCGTCCAAGCCAAACAATACCGGAGATCTTCCGGACACAGAGGACAACTATGGCGTCCTCTTCCCCCACCTCAGCCATCGCTCCAACAACTACTGATATCATCCTGACTCCTACCGATCAAAGCCACCCACAACAGGCTTCCTCGCTACCGTCACACCGCCAACCAAGCCTGCTTGACCTGCAGGCAGTAGCAACGGATATCAAGGACACCTTATTCTCGGCCATTACGGACCTGCGACACGAATTACAGGCCATCACAGGCCGCATACAACGCGTGGAAGAAAAGGCCGTACATCAACAATCCACAGTTAAATATATTCACCACAAAGTCGATTCTCATACAATGCAATTGAGAGATCTTCAGCGGCATGTTGAAGATCTCGACAACAGAGGGAGAAGACACAATCTCCGAATAAGAGGCATACCTGAGACCGTGGAACATGACAGAATCCGCCCGGTGGTGACTGGCCTTTTCAACCATTTGCTAGACAGACCAGCGACAACACAGATCCAGATGGAACGAATACATAGAGCGCTACGCCCCAAGGGAAGGGAAAATGACCCACCCAGGGACATTATATGCCACATAGACGACTTCTCTGTCAAAGAGGACATTCTACAAAAAGCCCGCGAAAAATCGACTCTGGAATATGATGGCTACCCTATACATGTCTATCAGGACCTTTCAGCCATTACCCTACGACATCGCAAGGACTTGCGCCCTCTTCTGGATGTTCTGCGAACAAGAGGCATTCGCTATCGCTGGAAGTTCCCCTTTGGCCTTTCCGCCTCTCACCAGGGACGCTCAGCACTCCTAAGAGTCCCGGAGGAACTTGATGCCTTTTGCCGCACGCTCGATATTCCGTTCACTCCAGTCCCGAACTGGTACGCGGAATTTAACCTGCAACCTCCCCACCGCCACCCGCAAACAGAGGAGCCGATGGACGTCCACAACACCAGTTTCCGCAGGAGACGCTCTCCGTCCACCTCCAGGACCGGCCCTTCTCCGGGCCCTCACCACCCGCCATCCAGCCCTATGACGGCACCTCTACCTCGCCGAGCACGTAGAGATCGCTGATGACCCGAGCCGTACCGAAAATAGTGAGTAAAAATAGACTGCCTTCTCCTTCATGACTCACTTGTACATAGCGCTCGTATCAGATGCCAACCAGTTACCCAGACTGTTCTCCTCACTTGTACCGGTCACACACCCAGAGACAGCCCACGCTTCTCACCCGACCCTCAGACAACCGACTCCGGACACTTCTGCTATATAGTAAAGTGACCGCACCAACATGCTTCCCAATCTTAATAACATACACCGAAGACTCCAAATACCTCAATGTGTGAAAACGAACACACAAGATTAGCCTCTTTCTTGATATACCAGATGACCACCAAAAAGACATCAACGACGACTCCATTCACAGGCTGACCCGTTATTGCAACGCAATCACTCATACCGCAACACGAAGAGACATTACCTCACTGCTTCAAATACCAGCATCGGACCCTTCACCTCCTCCAAAAGACAGATCACTAACTCTCCTCCAATCAAGACGGAACCGCAGAGAAGACAACGGCACCAGAGATATCCCCAAGTTGTACCTGGTTTCTCTTTGCGTCACACACCTCATATCGAATAACCGATCGAACATCACAATACGCAGGGAGGTATTATATTATAATATATAGGTGTGTTTTTTTTTGTTTTTTTTTTGTTTTTTTTTTTTAAATGCAGCAAAGTAATGTATGATAATCAATCACTTATATTTGTTCCACCCTTTCTACATAACAACACCCTCAACACAGCTCCCTCGCAACACACATTAATGTAACTCCCCCCCAACGTTTTACAAAGGCAGCACAACTCTAAAACATAGAGGCACCAGAGGAACCCTTACTAAATCCTGCCACACACCTCCACATGACCACCAAGGAATAGCAACACAACAACCCTTCTATACCCCCTCTTAGATCACTCAATATTACTCCTCACGGACAGTTGAGGACTAAGAGGAGGTGATTCTCAAGTGATTGAACATTGCTTCCTTTAACATCCGATTCATGTGCCTCAATAATAATGAAAATACACTGCACGACCCTTTACTCAGGTCACCCCAAAATGCATCCGACAGATGGTTAAATAAGGGGACATAACAACCCTCATACAATAATGCCACTCTCGACCCAAAACTTTAACCACAGAATGCTGTACATATAGTAACGGCACCTGTCAACCAAGATCAAATAATCCACAACACATTAGCCCCATCAAACAGTCGAGACTAAAAATTGCGCATGAAACAGTACTCACACATTATTTCACACATAATTCACATGACTAGCTACTGAAACAAGAGGTTCCAATACTCCTCGGTTATAGCACTTACAGTTACCATACTTTTACATAGTTCTGGTTTGCATATAAGTTAATTGTTACTACCTGTTACCACCCGTTACGGAGTATCCCATACACATGTACATCGGGTACTCCAAGTTGACAATACTCCAAGTTGATAATGGTTACTCATTACGAGCCTGACACTACTGACAAGCCTCACTCGGGACCAACAAAGTCAAAAACTACTTGATACTCCCTATGCATGTGTCCCTCCACCCACCCTCTCTATCGACTTCCACGATCACAGGAGAACGGCCTATGACTCCATCCTGCATCACTCTTCCACTAACCAACCACAATAACCCTATGTCCATCATGCACACCACATCCACCCTACCTATACGCTTTATCATCTCTCTACAACCGTTTCCTCCTATAAAAAAATATTTAGACCCACCTAATCTTCTATACCCCATACTCCAATTCCTGTGGCTGATGGTGGGACGGAACGTTTGGATCACTCACAACGACTTTTTTTTTCCTTTTTCCTTGTTTTTGGAAATTTCTTTTTTCAACCTCTACATCTCTCACTTGACGAGCCAACCCCCACGCAGTGGCTAAACGCACTTTATCCAACCTCCACATTTTACCTCCAGATTAAAACCACTGACCTCATACCGGTAAATACCCCTCCTGTGGCTCGGGACACTGATTTGGGTGACCCGAACACCACATAGTACCGGTTTCCTTTCTCCTGTCCCCATTGACGACAGTACCTTTCCCCTCTATCCAAACAACACCACTACCCACTACCCATCCTCCTGCCACAGCCCACACCTCATCGCACAATGCAACCACATAATACCACCATGAACCCGAAAACGATGAACAATAAGGAAACCAATCTCAAAATAGTTTCCCTTAACGTGAAAGGACTTAATACACCAGAAAAACGATCCAAACTCCTTATTTCCATGCACAAACTTCAGGCACACATAATTTTTCTACAGGAAACTCACTTTCGTTCTAATAACATCCCGAAACTGACCAACAAACATTACCCAACGGTACTACATGCCACCGACCCCCTACATAAAACTAAAGGAGTTTCGATCCTTTTTGCCAGACATTGCCCCTTCCAGATTACAGACTCGTGCACAGACATAGAAGGCAGATATCTCTTTATAAAAGGCAAGATACACAACAGAATGCTAACACTGGCAAATATCTACGCCCCAAACAAACACCAAGTAAGTTTCTTTAGATCGATCACTAACACCCTCACGACATTTAAAGAAGGCACCCTCATACTGGGAGGAGACTTTAATGTCCCCCTTAACCCAATCCAAGACACTTCCTCAGGATCTACAGTGCTTCCATACAGGGCCCTCAAAGTGATCAACTCCTTACTCCGCAGGCTGCTTCTTCACGATACATGGCGAACCCTGAACCCAGATACTAAAGACTACACTTTTTACTCAATACCTCACAACCGATATTCCAGAATAGACTATCTACTCCTGACACAAAATGACCTACCCCTTATCAACCGAACATCCATAGAACCCATGACTATCTCGGACCACCACCCCATCTCTCTATCATTACACTTACCTGAAATCACGCCACGCTCCCGCACTTGGAAACTTGACCCCTCCCTACTAACTGACCCTTCTGTCACAACTGAAGTAGAATCCACCATACGACACTTCCTCCAAGAAAACAACCCAGAAGACACTTCCCCAATAAACAACTGGGAAACCCATAAAAGTGTAATTAGAGGAACTTTTCTTGCGGCAGCGGCCAAAAGAAACAAAGAAAGAAAGAAACACCACTCGGATTTGATAGATAGGATCAGCAAACTTGAAAGGACACATAAACAGTCCCAGGCACTTTCCGTTTTACAGGACCTGATACAGGCCAGAAAAGACCTACTAAACCTACTAGACAAACAAATAAAACGCTCATATATCCTTTCTAAAAAGAGATTCTATGAATATGGCAACAAAGCCAGCAAAATGCTAGCCAGAGCTCTCCAAACATCTCGATCTAGCCAAACAATCCACCAGATCACTGACCCCTCCGGACATAAACTGAACAAAACACCAGATATTGCTCAAGAATTCGTGCAATACTATAGTAAATTATATAACCTACCCAACCCCACTCCCTCCACAGATAAAATCACACGCACCCAAATGATATCAGACTTTCTAAAAAAGTACAGTCCTTCCCCCATACCAGAATCCATAGCCCAGGAGTTAAACACCCCACTTACCCGCGCTGAAGTTGACACTGCTTTAAAACAGATGAAAACGGGTAAAAGCCCAGGACCCGACGGCCTTACAGCTGGCTACTACAAAACATTTGCAGGTTTACTCACGCCCTCCTTTTTAAATGCTTTCAACACCTTCGCACGACCAATTAACCCCCCACGAGACCTCCTCACCGCCCACATAACAGTAATCCCCAAACCAGACAAGGACCATTCCCTAGTCACCAACTTTAGACCCATATCCTTACTCAACGTGGACCTCAAATGGTATGCAAAAACCCTAGCAAACCGTCTTCTACCCCTGATTCCCCAGCTTGTAGGACTTCACCAAGTGGGCTTTGTCCCCGGAAGAGAAGCGAGGGACAACACCCTCAAGACCCTCAATATTCACCACTGGATTACTTCTACCAAAGCCAAGGGTTTCATGCTTTCCCTGGACGCGGAGAAGGCATTCGACAGAGTGGCATGGGACTACCTGAAAGAAACCCTCAAACACATTGGCCTTCCCCAAATGATGCTAAACTTTATATCAGCGCTCTACTCTAATCCCACGGCAAAGGTCCAACTTAACGGCCACCTGTCGAGTGCCTTCTCCGTGGCTAACGGAACCCGCCAAGGCTGCCCTCTCTCCCCATTAATATTCATTCTCTCTCTTGAACCTTTTCTTAGACGCCTCAACTCCAACACAGACATCCAAGGTATAGACATTAAACACCGCACTTACAAGCTAGCTGCATTCGCAGATGACATCCTCCTATTCCTTACTGAACCGCTCACCACACTACCGAACCTACTCAAAGATTTTCAAACCTTTCACTCCCTTTCAAATCTTCAAATCAACTTTTCGAAATCAAATGCCCTTAACATTTCCCTCCCCCCAGAAATCTGCAAACAATGCCAACTTAATTTCCCTTTCAACTGGCATAAACGCGCCATTCCTTACCTAGGCATCCAGGTGCCGACCTCTCTAACGGACCTATACACCCTTAATCATTCCACACTCCTTCAAAAAATCCAGACAGATTTAACGAAATGGCCCTCAGGTTACTTCTCCTGGTTCGGCAGGGCTGCAATAGTCAAAATGAACATCCTACCCAGAATTCTGTATCTCCTACAAACTATCCCAATCAAATTGCCACCCAAATTCTTTTCCACATACAGAAAAGCATGCACGACATTCATATGGGGTAAATCTCGCCCGAGACTGAGCTTCGAAAGACTGACTACACCCAAACTCATGGGTGGCATTGGACTCCCGGATATACATAAATACCAACAAGCATGCCACCTGTCTAGAATCATTGACTGGAACGTACACCCAGAACACAAAGACTGGGTACATCTAGAGCAATCATTCTCACATATACCCATTCAAAACCTCCCCTGGATCAACCACCTCGCTATACCGTGCGAATATTCTCGACACCCACTCATAAATCCCACACTAATCTCATTCAGAACCGCCTGTAGTA
The DNA here is from genome assembly GCA_037952925.1 of Lithobates clamitans. Lineage (NCBI taxonomy): Eukaryota > Metazoa > Chordata > Amphibia > Anura > Ranidae > Lithobates > Lithobates clamitans. Next base: position 753,218 of record JBBGZY010002913.1, read on the forward strand.
AACACAACATTTCAACTGTAAATGGCCCGATGACACCTCTACGAATGAATCCCGAATTTACCCCGGGCATGCACACATCTTTCTTACTGAACATATGGCCTCACCAGACGGTCAGAGCCCAACACTTTTTTGAGGGGAAACATCTCTTATCACAAGCTAATTTGGCTTCAAAACTGAATATAGAATCCTTCCCATTCTGGACCTTTGTCCAACTACGAAACTTCTTTACCAAATCCAAACCCACCCCTGACTGGTCCAGAAACACAACACCTTTTGAAAAGCTGTGTCTGAGTACAAACACAATAACACATCTGATCTCACAAACATATTCCCTCTTATTTGACAATCATACTGCGATATTACACTGGACCAACAAACAGTGGGAACGAGACCTCTCCATACAATTTAGTGACCAAGATTGGGATACCATATACACATCAATACACAAGGGTTCGATGAACGTGCAGGTCCAAGAAAATGCTTATAAATTGTTCTCCAGATGGTACAGGACACCGCTTTTGTTACACCAATTTCATCCATCAATACCACACACTTGTTGGAGATGTAAAAATGACATAGGCTCAATGTTACATATCTGGTGGTCTTGTCCCAACATCCAACCCTTCTGGAAGGAAGTTCATACTTTGATCGAACGAATCACCACGTATACCCTGGATTTTGATCCTGCATTGTTCCTACTACATCATTCTTCACATAACATACCGGCTTACCACCGATCACTAGCCATGCACTTAGTGAACGCAAAGTTTACTCTTGTAATGTTAAAGGATTGAATTCTATAGGCAAAAGGTGGCAGGCCTTAAAAGAATTTAAATCATCCAAAGCAGAGGTGATTTTGGTTCAGGAAACCCATTTTAAGCCCAGTGGCTCATTTAAGTTTGCCTCTAGACACTTCCCCGTAGCATATACTGCCTCTGATCCCTCTGGAAAAGCGGGAGTAGCAATTCTTATTAAACGCACAAGCCCAATAAAAATACTCTCCTCCTACCTAGATCCTCACGGTAGGTTCATATTCCTGAAGTGTAGTCACTTATCTACCTCTTTTTCCTTAATTAACATTTATGCACCAAATGTAGGACAAATCAGTTTCCTTGAAAAAGTTTTTGAGAAACTACAACCCTTTTCCCAGCCTTTCATGATCATGGGAGGCGACTTCAATGTGTGCATGTCCCCGACCAGGGACAGGAAAACTCTATTCCAAACCACCCCACAATCTTCCTCTAAGAAACTATCAACATTCTTTCGCAAACTAGTTAGATCCCATAATCTATTTGACTCTTGGAGGATAAAACACCCGACCCAAAAACACTATACATTTTATTCTCACCCCCACAAGTCTTATTCTAGACTAGATTACTTCCTTATTACAGGCCCTCTATTGCCCTATGTAGTATCTTCAGAAATAAATGCTATTACCTGGTCGGATCATGCACCCATTGAACTCAATGTATTATTGACAAAGTCTTTTACTAAAACCTGCCACTGGCGCCTCAATGAATCCTTGCTTAAAAACCCTTTATCTCAAACCCAACTACAGCAGAAACTAACTGAGTTTTTCCAGCTTAATGATGGTTCTGTCCCGGAAATTTCCACCCTGTGGGAGGCTCATAAGGCCTTTTTTAGGGGTGAATGCATAGCTATAGGCTCACGCCTAAAGAAAGATTCTGTAAAACTCAAAAAGGATCTTATCACCCAACTGCAGACAGCGGAAGGAACTTTGTTGGCCTCCCCCACGGTGGAAAAACTGAGAAATGTCATCTCAATCCGAGATCGGATTAAGTCTTTCGATACGAATCAAATTTCTAAATCCATGTTGTGGGCCAAGCAAAAATTTTACGATTATGCAAATAAACCACATAGGATGCTAGTGAACAAATTAAAACCACGGCCCTTTCTTTCTATACCCGACCACCTGATACAATCTGACGGCACCCCCACATACTGTCCGAAAGCTATGTCAAAGGTCTTTGGAGATTTTTATAAGCGGCTTTATAACTGCTTAGGTCCTGATTCACATCCTCAATTCTCACAATCAGAGTTTGATAAATTTATAAATTCCCTCCCGCTACCAAGGATCTCTGCTGACCATCTATCCTCCCTTAACTCTCCGATTACTGGGGAGGAAATAGGAGAGGTGATTAAAAATCTTCCAACCCACAAATCTCCGGGCCCTGACGGTCTCCCTTACATCTATTATAAAACCTTTACACATATTTTAACCCCCTATCTACAATCCCTATTCTCCTCCTTTTTTAAGGGATCCATCCCACATTCACAATTCTTACATGCCAATATAACGGTAATCCCTAAACCAGGGAAGGATCCTGCACTACCCGACAACTACCGCCCAATTGCTTTATTAAACTCAGATTACAAGATTTTCACTAAGATATTAGCCAATAGACTATCCCCACTTTTAACGCTCCTGATTCACAGAGACCAGGTAGGATTTGTACCCTCGAGACATGCTGGAGATAATACAAGAAGAACCATAGACCTGATAGACCTAATAAACAGAACTAAACGTCCCGCCTTAGTCTTGAGCTTAGATGCTCAAAAAGCTTTCGACCGTTTAAGTTGGCCCTTCATGTTCGCAGTCCTATCCCGATTTGGATTCTCAGGCCCCTTTATAAGAGCCCTACATACCTTATACTCCCTCCCTACGTCTCAAGTCCAGCTGTCCTCCTATATTTCGCAACGATTTACTCTCAGTAATGGTACGAGACAAGGCTGCCCTCTGTCGCCCCTATTATTTATATTAAGTCTAGAACCTTTAGCAGCAGCTATCAGATCCCATCCTAATATTAGAGGAATCCCACTACGACATCAGGACTATAAACTCTCTCTTTTCGCAGACGACATTCTGCTCACCATCACACACCCCGAGATTTCATTACCCTTCTTACACGAAACCCTATCCACATTCGGATCCTTATCAGGATTCTGTATTAATCAGACTAAAACAGAAGCTCTCCCCATCAATATACCCTCAGATATACTCAGCTCCTTACAAAACAGATTTAAATACAGATGGTGCCAGACTTCACTAAAATATTTAGGAATTCATCTTACCCCTTCATACCACTCTCTTTATCAAGCCAATTTCCCTCCTATGTTCGCAGAAATTGCTAAACTCCTACAACATTGGTCTTCTCTCCCAATCTCCCTCCTAGGTAGGATTAACGTTCTTAAAATGTCGGTTTTGCCCAAATTACTGTACCTTTTTGAAACACTTCCGGTCCCAGTCCCTATGTCGCAGTTGAGAAATCTCCAGAGAAAGTGCCTTAACTTTGTTTGGAAAAATGCATCCCATAGAATTGCTCAATCGGTAGTCCTCTCTCCTAGAGCTAAAGGTGGATTAGCCTCCCCCGATTTTATTAAATATTACTATGCTTCTCATCTTAGAGTATTGACAACATGGACCTCAAGGAAGGCTGCAAGTAGCTGGGCCGAAATTGAAATGGGGATTACTGCCCCAGTACATCCATGCTATCTATTATGGCCTTCCTCAAAGAAATTCATACCCCAACTAAGGTCTCTGTGTCTCTCCCCGATGCTTTTTACGCTATCAATCTGGAAAAGATGTAGAGACAAATTTCACCTCTCCTTACCCTGCTCCCCTCTCCAGAATTTCCTTTTTAACCCAGAAATTCCGGACGGATTATCATATCTGCGAACAATTGCATGGACACACGCGGGAATGTTTCAGCTGCGACATTTAGTTCATCCAGTAACACATAAGCTTTTACCTTTCTCAGTCCTTAAAGAAAAACACACCCTACCGAAATCTACAGAGTACTTCTACTTACAAATTAAACATTTTTTCCAATCCTGCTTTCCCTCCTTATCTTTAGAAAATCCCACTGCCTTTGAATTATTGTGTACAAATGGCCCATACGAACCAAACTTAATCTCATCCATATATAAAATACTCCAGACAACACCCCCTCTAAATGACTCCATACATAGATACATGACAAAATGGTCCAATATGCTAAACAGATCAATTTCATTAATTGATTGGGGTAAAATCTGGGAGTCAGCTTTTAAAGTTTCTAGATGTGTGGCACAAAAGGAGACCGCTATTAAGATAATATTTCTTTGGTACAAAACTCCTGAGTTGCTACATGCCCAAAATGCATCTCTTTCTAGTTTGTGCTGGAGATGTGGACGGTCCGTAGGTACGCACCTTCACATTTTCTGGGACTGTCATGTCCTGGGTACGTATTGGATTGAGATACAAAATCTATTACAGTCACTTTTCGCCACATCTATTCCATTAAAACCCATACATTTCCTGTTAGGTCTACCTTTTCCGGGTATTCCTAAACCACTACAGAGATTAGGGTCCTTTGTACTTTTGGCAGCAAAAAGAGCCATCCCTAGACTTTGGCTCTCCACCAACGCTCCCACTTTACACCATGTTCTCTCTATTATTACAGATATGCGTAAAATGGAACATTTAACAGCAATAATTGAAGGTAAAACTCCCCAATTTGAAAAAATTTGGAAATCTTGGGATGATTCGAAATTTTCAAAATTTTCTTCTGTACCTTCCATTTCTGCTTCCTTTTGATTCCAACTTACATGTCCTCTTGAGCATCCTTGTGTTTTTTGAATATGTAATTGAGATAAAAGCATAGATACTGTGTGGAATTATTTCTTTCTTAATATATGTCCCAATTCGGGAAGAAGCTGATTTCTATCTATACAGATATCCTCACTATGCTTCTATACAATGTTTGCACTAATTTTATTTTGATTGTTTATATGTAAATTGTCATGACTTTTCCTTATACTTTTTGTTATGATGATTTATATTTGTTGAAAAATTATTGAAAATAAAAAATTTATAAAAATAGTCCATAAATTTCACTCACATCTCGCAACTTTATACAAGACAAACAATGAATTTAATCCTACAGAAGCTGAATCCTTCTTCTCAAAAATAACCTTACCTGAGTTATCTCAGAATCAAAAAAGCAGTTTGGATGAGCCTATATTTATAGATGAAGTTGCTAACGCCATAAAAGACCTAAAACTTAACAAAAGACCAGGCCCAGACGGCTACTCGGCTTTATACTATAAAACATTCTCAGAAATACCCTCTCCCATTCTCACTGAAACTTTTAACAAACTTCTAGATGGACATTCTTTTCGGCAAGAAACACTAATGGCAATTGTTTGTATGATCCCAAAACCCCTTTCTGATGATACTTCCTGTGTGAATTGTCCGCCTATCTCTCTGTTAAACCTCGATATTAAATTATTAGCAAAAATAATAGCAAAACGCCTCAATAGCATTATAGGAAAATTAATACATAGAGATCAAGTAGGCTTCATGCCAAATAGACAGGCAGGCGATAATATACGCAGGGCAGTGTTATTGACACATATTGCTAAAAAATGGAAAATCCCTTTATGTTTTCTATCTCTCGATATTAAGAGGGCATTTGACACAGTATCCTGGCAATATATGCAATATTCATTACAAAAATGGGGTTTTGGACCCCACTTTTTAACGTGGATCAAAGCATTATATAATAAACCCAAAGCCTATATAAAATATGCTGGATACAAATCTGAAGCCTTTAATATCGAAAGAGGTACCCGACAGGGTTGCCCATTATCTCCCTTATTATTTGCCCTTATACTCGAACCCATGTCCCAATACATCAGAACAAACCAAACTATAACTGGCATTGAAGTAGGAGGTATTACACACAAATTATGTATATTTGCAGATGATATATTACTTTTCTATCATCACCACAGGTCTCTGGTCCTAACTTAATACCAGCTCTTGATGGATTTGCAGCCCTATCCGGCCTTATGATTAATCCTAAGAAATGCCTAGTGCTTAATATTTCACTCACAAACATGGAATTGATCCCGGCTAGGGCTGCACTCCCATTCACATGGGCAGAAAAATCAATCCCATATCTTGGAATTCATTTAACAGCATCTCATTCTGACTTATTCTCAACCAATTATCCTCCTGTATTAAGACAGATCACAAATCTAATAAAACAATGGTCGCAACTTCCTTTATCCTGGATAGGGAAGATTAATGCAATCAAAATGACTATTCTACCCAAATTGCTTTATCTATTCAGAGTCCTCCCTATTCCAATTCCTTCCTATTTTTTGAGAATAGTACAAAAAAGAGCAACTTTGTTTATATGGGGCTCTTCTAAACCACGTATACCTATACACACACTACATCTTCCCAAAAATAAAGGAGGCCTGGGATACCCTAATTTTACTAACTACTACAGAGCAGCACATTTGGCCAGTCTGTCCAAATACCATGCAAAACAGGAAATCCCATTATGGGTATTTATAGAGGCTTCAGAAAATGACCCTCTATTAATATCAAATTTATTATGGCTTGATCCTAAAGACCGCTTTAAAATTCATAATCCCATAACTAAACACTTCTTATCTCTCTGGGATAAACTAAAAACCAAATATCAGTTGCAATCTCCACACAATCCTCTCCTTTCTTTTATCAGAAATCCGGCCTTTTATCCGGCATGGATCTACCCAAATTCTTTTAAAGCTTGGACAACATCAGGCATTCAGACACTAAATGACTTCATAGCATCTAAATCATTCCTTTCATTCCCATCGCTTAAAGAAAAATATGATCTACCAAACTCTGAGATATTTAGATATCTCCAAATCAAAAATTTCTATACACCATTCCTAAAGGGGGATACACCATTATCCCAATTATCCATTTTTTGAATCAATCTGTACAAAAGATCCATTTGCTAAAGGTACAATTTCATCACTTTATAATCAATTATATGGAGTAGCAAATCTTAATAGACCCTCTTACGTTCAGAGGTGGGAGGAGGACCTGGGACGAACTTTAGAAGACACGGACTGGTCTAACATATGGCTCGGGGGCGTGGCCTGAACGGGCATGTGAGCGGACGCACTACACGGAGCTCCCGCCACTGATCCTCTTAATATCCTGAACCCGCCACCGATCCGAACTCAGAACTGACCCACCAGCACACCGCAACCCTGCAGGACACATCAAGGTACTGCCGAACGGTTCCGGAGGCCCAGAATGACCAGGAGAGGAGAGAAAGAGGCAGCAGCAGCGGCGGCCATGGACGGCCAAGATGGCGCCGGCTCTCCTTTACCACAGCGTGCAGCTCGCAGCACAGACAAGGCACAGGAACCGAGCGGTAAGGCAGCAAAGTCTGGCAAACAATGGGGGAAAGAGCAGCCCAGAGACATGGTATACTATGCCCAAAAGATGCAGGGACAGAACGGGGCCTCCCCCCTGAATCAGCAGTCATTGGAGGGACAGGAAGGCGCCATGGCGCTGGATGACACGCTGCCATTAGAGGGCTCCCTGATCCTTAATGCAGACGGCTCTTGCTCCATGCAGGAAGAGGGACAGCAGCCTACATTAAGTGATATTCTGCGGGCGGTACAGGGCTGCACAGCGTCTGTAAATGGACTGAAAGCACAATTTGGGAGTCTCAATGAGACTGTTTCACTACTGCGCCATGACATTCAAAAGATCAGGGAGAGAACCACAGCGGTGGAGGGAAGGATCAGCGAGGTGGAGGATATACTACCCCCCCTCACTAGGGATACCAGAAGTGCATTACAGCAAGCGGCTCAGGCCAATGCCAAAAATGACGACATCGAGAACCGTCTCAGGAGGAATAATGTACGCATAGTGGGGCTCCCAGAAAAGGTGGAGGGAAGGGACCCCACAGCATTTACAGAAACGTGGTTACAGGACATATTCGGCAAAGATGTTTTTACCGCACTCTTTGCGGTGGAGCGAGCACACCATACACCATTGAGACCCCTCCCCCCGGGTAATCCACCTAGATCAATGCTGGCCAGACTCCTAAATTATAAGGACAGAGAAATAATACTTCGATTGGCCAGGGAAAAAGGTGCAGTGCACTATAATGGAACAAAAATGTCTTTTTATCCTGACTTCTCGGCAGAGGTACAACGCAAAAGGGCCAAGTTTGCAGAGGTAAAGAAAAGATTACAGAAGATTCAAGTCGCTTACGCCATGTTATACCCGGCTAAACTACGCATTACGGCAAGGGGTCAGTCCACATTCTTTGAGTCTGCAGCCGAAGCATCCGCCTGGTTGGTCCGCAACGAGCAGGATTTAAGGAGGAGGAGGGAGGCTGACATGGGAGAGTGAATGACACTATGTGAATCTGGGAAGTTGGTCAGTCATTGATAGACGTTTTGTAGTCTATAACATACCTTGCGGGACAATATCACTACTCTACAAAGTTAAAGCGCGACAAGAGCTTTGTTTACAGAAGATATACCAAGAAAAGTTAAACACCAAAGTGGGACAGCTGTACCCACAGGAAACCCTTTCTTTTTGAACACTCCAGTTTTGGCCCAGTTGAAGGGGCGAGGTAAAATGTGCCCGGTTGGCACCAGTTTAAAGCACAATTCAAGGTGCACAGTCGGAACGGGGGAATCCCCCCCTGACCACTGTGGGAAAATTGCTCACATCCACAGAACAAGATCTAAACCATGTAGCACATCGTTGCAGTTGGGATGGACACTTTTGCTCATGCTGACACCACGCACGCTCTCCCACAGTTGCCTCAGATCGTCATTGCAAGACAACATTGAACGCTGTGCCGGGACTGTCTGGGTCATCGAGACATGCACTGATACTTTACGGCCAGAGGAGGAGGCGAAGAAACAGGCTATCCCAGGACTTGTCACTTTACAATACCAATCATGGCAAACACCCCAGTTGTGACATGGAACGTTCGAGGTGTCCTTGATCCCTTGAAACGTACCATGATAAGCACATGTCTGAGAAAATTTCACCCGGCGATAGTGGGCCTCCAGGAGACTCACCTAACGAAGGAGACAGTCAGTTTTCTGCAGTATTCCTGGGTGGGCAAGGCCTACCATTCCACTCACACTGCATTCTCTCGCGGGGTGAGTGTTCTGGTACATAAATCCTTGGCTTACCAGGAATTAGATGCTGTCATTGATTCCACGGGTAAATTTGTGTTTTTACATTGTAGATTGTTTACTTTGACGGTGATATTGGTGTTTGTGTATATACCTCCTCCATTCTCCAGGGAAATCTTGCAGCTCCTCCTGACTTACCTAGTTGACAAACCTGATGTCCCAATAATGATCATGGGCGACTTTAATGGTTACTTGGATCCCAGACTAGACAGGCACCCCCCGGCACAGCCACCCTCGGGAAGCAGGGGCACCATTCTGAGCAGACTACTGACAGAGGTGGGTTGGATAGACTTATGGAGAGCTAAATACCCTGATACAAAACAATTTTCCTGCTTCTCCAAAACCCATGGGTCACTTTCCCGTATTGACCTGTGTGTGGGGTCCCCCCAACTCTTAAGTGTCATACACAAGGTAGAATATTTACCTCGAGGGGTCTCTGACCACTCTCCTCTGGTCGCCTATCTTGTTACCAGACCGAAGACCACACTGCCCAGAGCACCATGGAAGCTGAACACCTTTTGGCTAAAGCTTTTCACCTCCCATGACAGAGTAGCGAAACAGATAGAACAATACTTTCTAGACAACCGGAGACAAACTGACTTATTAGTAAGATGGGACGCCTTTAAAGCATGCCTGAGAGGCACATTTATAGCGGAAATTGCTGACGTAAAACACAATTCTGCAGCCGTACTGATACAGGTGGAAGACCGGGTAAGGCAGTTGGAGCTTGCTTTTATTTTAGACTCATCAGAGTCCGCAAGGGAGGCATGGATATCGGCTCAGGAGTCCCTGGACCGGTTGAGGTCCTCCGCCGCGGAACGTAAACGGTTCTTTACTAAACAAGCTTTTTACGAAGAGGGTGAAAAAACTGGTAGATTGCTAGCTAGGATAGCCAGATCTCAACAGTCATCCCCTGCCATAGGAGCAATACGTAACTCCTCGGGACGTCTGGTGAATGATCCGGAGAAAATTATAGAGGAGCTAGCATCTTTTTACGCAGAGTTATATAAGCCGTGTGACAGCTATACAGACGAGGAACTGCAGACATACATGGGCACTATAACGCTTCCAGCTCTGACCCACCAGGCAAGGGAGGAGCTGGAGGCACAAATTTCGCTAGACGAACTGAGGGAGGCGGCTGCCTCTTTCCCTACATGCAAGGCCCCCGGGGACGACGGGCTCCCCATGGAGGTATACACCCAATATGGCGAAACAATCCTACCCAAATTGCTCGAAGTGCTAAATGCATCCTTTCAATTGGGAAGGTTACCAACTACTATGACTAAAGCTAACATTATATTATTGTTGAAAATGGGTAAAGACCCCTTAGATCCGGGCTCCTATAGACCTATATCGCTCCTTCAGAGCGACATTAAATTACTAGCAAAAGTACTGGCCATGCGGGTTAATAAGATTGTTAGAACAATAGTTCATTTAGATCAAGCAGGATTTATGCCTCGAACGTCTACGGCGACCAACCTTAGACGCCTATACCTAAACATGCAGACCCCCTCGGAGTCTATGGGCCGTAGAGCCTTGCTGTCTCTTGATGCCAATAAGGCATTTGACAGCGTGTGCTGGAGATATTTGTGGGCGGTTCTGGCCAAATTTGGGTTTGGGCCCAGGTTCATCAGATGGGTTAGGCTGCTGTATGATACGCCCAGGGCAGCTGTACGTGTGGCGGACCGAATGTCTCATGCTTTTGGGCTGAGCAGGGGGACCAGGCAGGGGTGCCCTCTGTCCCCCCTGCTCTTCGCACTGGCTATAGAGCCCCTGGCGGCGCAGGTGAGAGATTGCCCACAGATCAGAGGTTTCCGGTATGGTGAATTGCATGAAAAAATCATGCTCTACGCCGATGACATGCTTTTGTTTCTGGAAGACGCAGAGGGATCCTTGGATCAGGCAATGTCACTTATAACTGAATTCGGCCGTTTTTCAGGCCTTACTATCAACTGGACTAAATCTGCCTTAATGTACATAGACGGTACCTCGCTGACCAATCTGAGACCACCGACTCAGATACCAGTGGTTTCTACCTTTAAATATTTGGGTATACACATCTCGCCTGCGCTTACAGACTTTTGTAGCCTAAATGTCTACCCCCTAATGTCGCGGTTTAGAGATAAGATAAATGTTTGGAATAAACTTAGGATGTCCCTGGCAGGAAAAGTGAATCTTATAAAAATGATTTTGATGCCACAGTTTCTCTATATGCTACACAACACGCCTGTGGTTATCACACTGAAGATATTCAGGGTGGTTAACTCCTTGTTTCGGCTGTTGCTGTGGCATACCAAACCCCCCAGAATCAAGTTGGAACAGCTGCAGCGCTCTAAGGAGGGGGGAGGCCTAGCCCTACCCAACCCTTGGATATACTATCTAGCGGCGCAGCTGCAGCACCTGATAGGTGCCATGGCTCCTCTGCCACTGGGCTCGTCGGCTAAGCTTATGCTGGTAGGCACAGGGGCGGAATCAATACCTGAGGGACTGGAAGCCCATCTTTTCCAAAAACCCAATAAACAAATGCCCACATATACATTGTTACAGAAAGTATGGAACAAAGCGAAACAACTACAAAAAGTTTCGGGCTTTACTAAGTATAGCCCGATATGGGAAAATAAAACATATGTTGAGCTGGCTAAGATACAGCAGGGGCACAGGTGGCGCTGCAGGGGTATCACACATATGCACCAGATTTTCAGTAACGGAACATTATTATCGTTTAAGGATTTACAAGAGAAATATTCATTGCCTGCCAGTATGCTGTTTTACTATCTGCAATTGAAGCATGCAATTAAAGCACAAGGGGATGCAACTGATTGGTTCCAATCCCCCACACCGGTTTTTCACATAATGCAGGAGGCGTCGGAGACTAAAGGCATAATCTCACAATGTTATAACATGTTATTAACGTCATTGTTGGAGGGGTATCCCACAAAGGCGGCTGATCAGTGGGAGGCGGACTTAGGCCCCATACCGGGGGAGGTATGGGAAGAAGCTCTGCAGGCAGTTAACTCCTGCTCACTAAATGTAGCACAGAAGGTATCCCAACTTTTTATCTTGTTGAGAGTACATTATACCCCTGTAAAGTTGTATAGAATGGGCAGGGCGCCTGACTCCTTGTGTGGCAGATGTAGGGCGGCGTCTGGGGACTTGATTCACCTCCTCTGGCGTTGCCCCAAACTCCATAGGTATTGGACGGAGGTCCTGGCTACACTATATCAGGTGTTCCAGGTCAATGTCCCACTAGATCCATTATGCTGCTTACTGGGAGTTCTGGAGGGGGTGATTACGGAGGAGGTGACGAGAGTCGCTTTTGCACGGGCGCTGTTCCAGGCTAGAAAGGTAATACTAATGGGATGGAAGTCTGCTATACCACCTAACAGCAAAACATGGATACTAAATATGGGAAAAACGCTTATAATGGAAAAATATATTTACCAACACAGGGGCAGTCCTGGAAAATTTGACAGATTGTGGGACCCATGGTTGGATGTGCCCGGCATAAGCCCCATGGAACTGGTACAGATGAGGTTGCTAAGAGGTGTTTAAAAAAAATACGACGAGAGTATGTATTGGAGAATGGAGGATGAGGATATGAGGACAAAGGAGAACATATTATCGATTTAATCAGATGGGACATAGAGACCGAACGCTGACAATCTCAAAATGCAAACCATAATACCTTATTGATAGATATGTTACTATGTGGAAAAAGATATGCTGATTACGGTGCAAATATCAATGTAATGTATGTTTTTTCATCTGAGCAATAAAACCTTTTATGATTTAAAAAAAAAACAAACATATGGCTCACATCTAAGTCATCTTCACCCAACATCTTAGCACTGGAGACAAATTATAAAGTCCTAACTCGCTGGTACCTTGTACCCGCTAGAGTGGCAAAATATTCACCTAATACCTCAGCTCTTTGTTTTCAAGGATGCCCAGAAATAGGCACATATTTACACATATGGTGGACGTGCCCAGTAATCCAAACCTTCTGGAAGGAAGTCTTCGTGATTGCATCTAAAATATTTAAAAAAATAATACAACCAGATCCATATTTAACTTTACTTAATCTAAAACCGGAATGGTTAACACTCTCTCAATTCAAACTTATGATCCAACTAATAACGGCTGCAAAACAAACAGTGGCCAAGGCATGGAAATCTCCTACATTGGTACTAGCAGAAACAATTCACAGAATGAATAATACAATGTCCCATGCTAAGATGGTAGCCATCGATCAAAATCAAATTCCAAAATTTGAAAAACTTTGGCATCCTTGGATAAAACAACAGTTTCTGTCAAACTTCAATGACTCTGTCCTGTTGCCATGGTAACAGTTTAAATGACTTACAGAGACACCCATTCTAAGGCTTCAAAGAGAACTAAAAAGAATAATAAACTGACGAGCGGGACAACCTTGTGGACCATACCTCTACCTTTCAACCCTTTTTCTTCTTCTTTCTCTTTCCTTTTCTCCACCTTATGATTAAAGCTCATTATCAGAATTTATTTGACCTATATACACTCTACTTGTAAACAATATGTATAGTAGGTATAAATCATTTAAATACCTACAAAAGTAACTAAGGAAATGATATATATCTTTAATTTAGGTTTACGTGAACCCAATGTTTAATATTTGAAATTTCATGATATTTACCTATATAAACCCTACTGTAAAACAATGAGCTTACTTTATAGATCCTTGTAAACTTACTTTATGCATCTTTATAACATTGTATACTCAATAAACTTCTTTTGACAAGGAAACATTACTTATGTCTGAATTACATAACATGTTAATAGATTAACTAGAACATTGCTTAGTAGCGTCAGATTGTGCTAGTGTCCATTCCCCACCCACCCCTATGGATACTGTGAATGGGAAGTGGGCACCAAGCTGGAATATAAAGGAAATAAGAGAAAAGGAGAAAAAAAAGAAAAAATATATAAATATAAACATAACCGCAATTAACATTGGTATTTAGCGTAACCTTAGGTATCAACAGAAATGTCCATGAGCTGAATAAATTGGATAATGATTTATCCTTCTATTATGAGCTAGCCTGACTGAACTTAAGGATTTCAGTTGGGGGTAGTAATGACTGTTACTGGATCATATACTTGTTAAGTAGACCTGACTGGAAATATGGACAATTGGGGAAATAGAGGAGAGGGAAGTTTGTTAGGCCCAAGTCAGTCAAGGGGCTTGCTTCTCTGGTCAGCAATCCATGAAGCCCAATTTTTGAAAAAACCTTTGGTGGTCAGTTCAGATTTAGCAAATGCGTACTCCAGTTTGAAGTGCTCATTAGGTATGCGTATAGTGTCTGTTATTGTAGGTGAGTTTACTGACTTCCACCTCTAGTGCTAGACGGGCAGCTATCAGGATGTGACTTGCCAGTATTTTGGTTTGTTTACACCACGTGGGGATAGATAATCCCAGCAGGAGATCCAAAGATGTCATAGAGGGAGATGCAGGACAGATGGAGGAGATGAGGGTAGATACCTCTTGCCAGAGCTTTTGGATGTTGGGGCAGTCCCACCAGATATGGTGTAGAGTTCCTGTCTCACCGCATCCTCTTCAGCACTTTGCTGATGTTGTAGGGTAGATGGCAGCAAGCCTGGCTGGGGTGAGGTACCATTTGTGATATAGCTTTTGTGCTGCTTCCCAATGAGAGATGCAGTGGGACAGGCGACGAGGAAGGGTTGTGGCTTGGTGCCACAGTTTAATTGGTGGCGGATTGTCCGTGAGAGAGGACCAATAGTTGGTTGAGGGGGAAGATAGTTCATCTGAAGGTGTGGTGAACAGACTGTATGCAAATGAGATACCCTTGAGTGTTGGTTTAGGAGTATTGTCGAATTTCAATAAGGCATCTGGGAGGGAATCTTCCTGTGTCCATTGTATTTTAGATAGAATTGATCGAATTCTAAGATATAGGAAAAAGCATTGTTTAGCTATTCCATATGTCTCCTGCAGGTATGAGAATGAATGTAGGCCCGAAGAGGAGTATAATAGTCCCTCATTATTTATTCCTTTGCATAACCACTGTTCGAGGTTTAGATCGGGTGACAAAAGCTCTATAGCCTTCAAGGGTAGCCTAGACAGGACTGAGAAAGGTGTTCCTTTGCTGATCTGAGTGATGACTGTCCATATTCGTATTGCTGCCGTTATTGAGCCTAGAAACTGATGTTTTGGTTTATGGTTGAGTAGCATGGCCGCAAGTAGATTATTTGTGTCAGAGTTAAGGGCTGTAGATTCAATCTGTTTCCAGGATTTTTGAGAATTAGGTAACCGCCACTCTCTCAGTTGGTCCAAGAGTACCGCTCTGTAATATGCTTGAATATCGGGAGCTCCCATACCCCCATATTGAACCGGGGTTAGGAGAATAGTTCTTTTCAATCTTGGTTTTTGTGTTGCCATATAAATGTATCGATTATACTTTGAAGTTTTCTTATATGAGCTGTAAGAAAGGGTAGGGGGATAGTACGGAATACATTACAGTATGAGCGGGAGTAAGAACATTTTTGACTGATCAATTCTACCGGCCCATGAGATAGAGAAACTGTTCAGTTCATTGGATAAGCGCAAAAGCTTCTCTACGAGGTTGCCATAATTTACTTTTGTTAGGTTTTGGCTTGGGTAAGTTAAGCGGATTCCAAGATAGGGGAGAGAGGAGTTGGTGGACCATGTGAAAGGGGTTGTTGCTGTTATTTCTTGCTTGGGTTGTGAGTCGATGCCCAAGTTTAGCTTGGTGGATTTGCTATGATTGATTTTGTATAGAGAGATCAAACTAAATGTGTCAAGTATGTTTTGGATGGCCAGGAGGGAGGATTTGGGAATGGTCACAGTGATGATTAGGGATGAGCTTCGTGTTCGAGTCGAACCCATGTTCGACTCGAACATCGGCTGTTCGACCGTCCGTCGAATTGCGAACGATATGGGCCGTTCGCGCCAAATTCGTGTGGCGCGTCACGGCCCATAATTCACTGCGGCATCGCAGTGCATTGCTGGCTGATGATTGGCCAAGCATGCACTATGACCCGCATGCTTGGCCAATCACAGCGCCGTCAGTAGAGAGAGCTGTAATTGGCCAAAGCCAGGGTGGCTTTGGCCAATTATGGCTCAGGGGATTTAGTACACACCCCACACTATATAAGGCCGCCTGCACGGCGGCCCTGTGTAGTGTGTGTTCCGGTGTGCTGAGCGATAGAGAGAGAGAGAGACAGTGTCATTTGATTTGAGTTAGATAGATTAGGCAGAACAGTCAGTCAGTTAGCTGCACTTACAGTGTATTGTGTATATATATGCATCCCAGGTGTTGCATATATATATATACACTGTATTCAGTTTAGCTAGATCCGTTCCTGTTATCTTCTATCTAGACTATTTACATTCAGTGCAGTGTGTCCTGCTCACAGTGTTCAGCTAGATCCGTTCCTGCTATTTACATTCAGTACAGTGCTTCCTGCTCACAGTGTTCAGCTAGATCCGTTCCTGCTATTTACATTCAGTGCAGTGCGTGCTGCTCACAGTGTTCAGCTAGATCCGTTCCTGCTATTTACATTCAGTGCAGTGCGTCCTGCTCACAGTGTTCAGCTAGATCCGTTCCTGCTATTTACATTCAGTGCAGTGCGTCCTGCTCACAGTGTTCAGCTAGATCCGTTCCTGGTATTTACATTTAGTGCAGTGCGTCCTGCTCACAGTGTTCAGCTAGATCCGTTCCTGCTATTTACATTCAGTGCAGTGCGTCCTGCTCACAGTGTTCAGCTAGATCCGTTCCTGCTATTTACATTCAGTGCAGTGCGTGCTGCTCACAGTGTTCAGCTAGATCCGTTCCTGCTATTTACATTCAGTGCAGTGCGTCCTGCTCACAGTGTTCAGCTAGATCCGTTCCTGGTATTTACATTCAGTGCAGTGCGTCCTGCTCACAGTGTTTAGCTACATCCGTTCCTGCTGTTTACATTCAGTGCAGTGCGTCCTGCTCACAGTGTTCAGCTAGATCCGTTCCTGCTATTTACATTCAGTGCAGTGCGTCCTGCTCACAGTGTTCAGCTAGATCCGTTCCTGCTATTTACATTCAGTGCAGTGCGTCCTGCTCACAGTGTTCAGCTAGATCCGTTCCTGCTATATACATTTAGTGCAGTACGTCCTGCTCACAGTGTTCAGCTAGATCCGTTCCTGTTATCTTCCTACTGACAGGCAGGCTTGTCTGGTTACAGTATATAAAGCTACCTGAAGAAAATTACAGGTGTTCTTTTTGATCCTATTAGTACCACGGTCAGGCAGCTAGACTATTTACATTTAGTACAGTGTGTCCTGCTCACAGTGTTCAGCTAGATCCGTTCCTGTTATTTACATTCAGTGCAGTGCGTCCTGCTCACAGTGTTCAGCTAGATCCGTTCCTGCTATTTACATTCAGTGCAGTGCGTCCTGCTCACAGTGTTTAGCTACATCCGTTCCTGCTGTTTACATTCAGTGCAGTGCGTCCTGCTCACAGTGTTCAGCTAGATCCGTTCCTGCTATTTACATTCAGTGCAGTGCGTCCTGCTCACAGTGTTCAGCTAGATCCGTTGCTGCTATTTACATTCAGTGCAGTGCGTCCTGCTCACAGTGTTCAGCTAGATCCGTTCCTGCTATATACATTTAGTGCAGTACGTCCTGCTCACAGTGTTCAGCTAGATCCGTTCCTGTTATCTTCCTACTGACAGGCAGGCTTGTCTGGTTACAGTATATAAAGCTACCTGAAGAAAATTACAGGTGTTCTTTTTGATCCTATTAGTACCACGGTCAGGCAGCTAGACTATTTACATTTAGTACAGTGTGTCCTGCTCACAGTGTTCAGCTAGATCCGTTCCTGTTATTTACATTCAGTGCAGTGCGTCCTGCTCACAGTGTTCAGCTAGATCCGTTCCTGCTATTTACATTCAGTGCAGTGCGTCCTGCTCACAGTGTTCAGCTAGATCCGTTCCTGCTATTTACATTCAGTGCAGTGCGTCCTGCTCACAGTGTTCAGCTAGATCCGTTCCTGCTATTTACATTCAGTGCAGTGCGTGCTGCTCACAGTATTCAGCTAGATCCGTTCCTGCTATTTACATTCAGTGCAGTGCGTCCTGCTCACAGTGTTCAGCTAGATCCGTTCCTGCTATTTACATTCAGTGCAGTGCGTCCTGCTCACAGTGTTTAGCTACATCCGTTCCTGCTGTTTACATTCAGTGCAGTGCGTCCTGCTCACAGTGTTCAGCTAGATCCGTTCCTGCTATTTACATTCAGTGCAGTGCGTCCTGCTCACAGTGTTCAGCTAGATCCGTTCCTGCTATTTACATTCAGTGCAGTGCGTCCTGCTCACAGTGTTCAGCTAGATCCGTTCCTGCTATTTACATTCAGTGCAGTGCGTCCTGCTCACAGTGTTCAGCTAGATCCGTTCCTGCTATTTACATTCAGTGCAGTGCGTGCTGCTCACAGTGTTCAGCTAGATCCGTTCCTGCTATTTACATTCAGTGCAGTGCGTCCTGCTCACAGTGTTTAGCTACATCCGTTCCTGCTATTTACATTCAGTGCAGTGCGTCCTGCTCACAGTGTTCAGCTAGATCCGTTCCTGCTATTTACATTCAGTGCAGTGCGTCCTGCTCACAGTGTTCAGCTAGATCCGTTCCTGCTATTTACATTCAGTGCAGTGCGTCCTGCTCACAGTGTTTAGCTACATCCGTTCCTGCTGTTTACATTCAGTGCAGTGCGTCCTGCTCACAGTGTTCAGCTAGATCCGTTCCTGCTATTTACATTCAGTGCAGTGCGTCCTGCTCACAGTGTTCAGCTAGATCCGTTCCTGCTATTTACATTCAGTGCAGTGCGTGCTGCTCACAGTGTTCAGCTAGATCCGTTCCTGCTATTTACATTCAGTGCAGTGCGTCCTGCTCACAGTGTTCAGCTAGATCCGTTCCTGCTATTTACATTCAGTGCAGTGCGTCCTGCTCACAGTGTTCAGCTAGATCCGTTCCTGCTATTTACATTCAGTGCAGTGCGTCCTGCTCACAGTGTTCAGCTACATCCGTTCCTGCTATTTACATTCAGTGCAGTGCGTCCTGCTCACAGTGTTTAGCTACATCCGTTCCTGCTGTTTACATTCAGTGCAGTGCGTCCTGCTCACAGTGTTCAGCTAGATCCGTTCCTGCTATTTACATTCAGTGCAGTGCGTCCTGCTCACAGTGTTCAGCTAGATCCGTTCCTGCTATTTACATTCAGTGCAGTGCGTGCTGCTCACAGTGTTCAGCTAGATCCGTTCCTGCTATTTACATTCAGTGCAGTGCGTCCTGCTCACAGTGTTCAGCTAGATCCGTTCCTGCTATTTACATTCAGTGCAGTGCGTCCTGCTCACAGTGTTTAGCTACATCCGTTCCTGCTGTTTACATTCAGTGCAGTGCGTCCTGCTCACAGTGTTCAGCTAGATCCGTTCCTGCTATTTACATTCAGTGCAGTGCGTCCTGCTCACAGTGTTCAGCTAGATCCGTTCCTGCTATATACATTTAGTGCAGTACGTCCTGCTCACAGTGTTCAGCTAGATCCGTTCCTGTTATCTTCCTACTGACAGGCAGGCTTGTCTGGTTACAGTATATAAAGCTACCTGAAGAAAATTACAGGTGTTCTATCCCAGCTTAGTGCAGCTACAGGCCATTAGTATGTCTGGAAGGCCAAGAAGGAGAGGCAGACAGTCACAAGCCAATAAGAGAGGGCAAGCAGGCTCTGTGTCTAGTGCTGGTCGTGGAGACGGTGCATCCTCATCAGCACGTGGCCATGGGACACGCTTGGCCTTTTTTTCGGCAGCTGGCCGTGTTGAGCCGCAACATGCGGAAGACTTGGTCGAGTGGATGACCAAGCCGTCCTCATCCTCCTCATCCTCTCTCACCCATGCCCAGGGTGCTTTGTCTGGCAAAGCAGCGGCCTCTTCCCTCAGCTCAATGTCATCAGTGACTCCTTCCCTAGCCCCACCATGTCCTCCTGAGGATTCCCTCGAACTGTTTGACCACAGTGTTGGGTACATGCTCCAGGAGGATGCCCAGCGTTTGGAAGGCTCTGATGATGATACTGAGCTCAATGAAGGCAGTAACATGAGCACGGACAGAGGGGGTGCCCAAGAAGGACAGCAATCTGGCAGTCATGCTCCCCCTGCTGCAGCATACTGCCAGGTTTGCTCCAGTGATGAGGAGGGAGGGGATGATGAGGTCACTGACTCAACGTGGGTGCCTGATAGGAGAGAGGAGGAGGAGGAGGAGGAGGAGGAGGTGGCACATCACCAACTAGGCAGGATGCCCTCCAGGGGCCAGCCTAAGGGCAGCACATTGACTGCATCACACCCCAAAGCTCCACATGTGCAGGGCGCTGCAGTCTCTGCGCGTTATTCAAAAAGTTCTTTGGTGTGGGCCTTTTTTGAGACGAGTGCATCAGATCGCACCGCTGCTATTTGCAATATATGTCTCAAGCGTATCTCGCGTGGCCAAAACATCTCCCGCTTGGGTACCACATGCTTGACCAGACATATGTTGACCTGCCATGCAGTTCGTTGGCAAGCGTATCTAAAAGACCCACACCAAAGAACAAAGACGATCTCTCCTTGCTCCTCATCAGCTGAGATTTCCAACCCCACTAGACCTTCAGTCCTCTCTGCGACCTGCAGTGAGAGGAATGAAGGTGTAGAATTAGGTGTGTCACAGCCAAGTACTTATGGGCAATCTGCTTTTGGTACACCGACGTCAGATTGTACCAGGCAAATTTCCCTGCCCCAGCTGCTGCACCGCCGAAAGAAGTTTGCTTCCAGCCATCCACATGCCCAGCGGTTGAATGCTAGCTTGGCAAAATTGCTAGCACTTCAACTGCTGCCTTTTCAGTTGGTAGACTCTGCCCCCTTCCGTGAGTTTGTGGAATGTGCGATTCCTCAGTGGCAGGTACCCAAACGCCACTTTTTCTCACGGAAGGCGATTCCGGCTCTCTACCGGCATGTGGAAGGCAATGTCCATGCCTCGCTGGACAGGGCGGTCAGCGGTAAGGTGCATATTACCGCTGACTCATGGTCCAGCAGGCATGGACAGGGACGTTACTTAAGTTTCACGGCGCATTGGGTGACTCTGCTGGCAGCTGGGAAGGATGCAGGACAAGGTGCAGTAGTGTTGGAGGTTGTTCCGCCACCACGCCTCCAAAATGCTGATTGTGACACACCTCTCTCCTCCACCCCCTCCTCTTCTTCTTCCTCCATGGCCTCTTCCTCGGAACCAGCGGTGCTCCGTAGGCGTTCAAGGGGCTACGCAAGTACGCAGGCCAAAAGATGCCATGCGGTGCTTGAGCTGGTGTGCTTGGGGGACAGGAGCCACACTGGGGCAGAGGTTCTGTCAGCTCTGCAGGGGCAGGTTCAGAGGTGGTTGACGCCACGCCAACTTAAGGCAGGAATGGTGGTTTGCGACAATGGCACCAACCTCCTCTCTGCCCTCCGACAGGGACAACTGACCCATGTGCCCTGTTTGGCTCACGTCCTTAACTTGGTGGTGCAGCGGTTCTTGGGCAGGTACCCGGGCTTACAGGATGTCCTGAGGCAGGCCAGGAAAGTCTGTGTGCATTTCCGCCGGTCATATAATGCCAGTGCTCGGCTGACGGACCTCCAAAAGGAGTTTAACCTGCCCAAGAACCGCCTAATCTGTGACATGCCCACCAGGTGGAACTCGACGTTGGCCATGCTGCAGCGGCTGCACACGCAGCAGAGGGCCATCAATGAGTACCTGTGCGACTATGGCACCAGGACAGGGTCAGGGGACCTTGGTTTTTTTTCCCCACGCCAGTGGGCCATGATCAGGGATGCATGCACTGTCCTGTCACCATTCGAGGAGGCCACGAGGATGGTGAGCACTGACAGTGCATGCATCAGTGACACTGTCCCCCTTGTCCACCTGTTGGAGCACACGCTGCGTGGAATAATGGACAGGGCACTTGAGGCAGAACAGAGGCAGGAAGAGGAGGACTTCCTTAGCTCTCAAGGCCCCCTTTATCCAGACAGTGTTCCTGCGTGCCCGCCGATCACACAGGAAGAGGACGAGGAGGAGGAGGAGGAGGAGGAGGAAGATTGTGTCAGTATGGAGGTGGAGCCTGGCACTCAGCATCAGCAGTCTTTAAGGGATCAGTCCCAAGGAACACATGGACTTGTACGTGGCTGGGAGGAGGTGGCTGCGGACGTTGTTGTCCTTAGTGACCCAGAGGACTCCGGACCGAATGCCTCAGCAAACCTACGCTGCATGGCCTCCCTGATCCTGCAAAGCCTGCGTAAGGATCCTCGTATTCGTGGTATCAAGGAGAAGGACCAATACTGGCTGGCAACCCTCCTTGATCCACGTTACAAGGGTAAGGTTGCGGACCTTATCTTGCCATCGCAGAGGGAGCAGAGGATGAAACATCTTCGGGAGGCCTTGCAGAAAGGTCTGTGCAACGCGTTCCCAGAGACTGGGAGGTTACAAACTCCTGTTTCTGGACAACGTGTTGCTGAGGCTTCGGTCAGTCAAAGAAGGAGCGGTGGAGAAGGTGGCCGTCTGACCGATGCGTTCAGACAATTTTTTGGTCCGCAGCCCCAAGGTATGATCGGTTCCAGCAACCATCGCCAGCGTCTGTTTTACATGGTGCAGGAATACCTAGGGGCAAGATCAGACTTGGACACCTTTCCCACCGAAAATCCTCTGGGTTACTGGGTCTTGAGGATGGATCACTGGCCAGAGCTTGCACAGTATGCAATTGAGCTACTGGCCTGTCCTGCATCCAGCGTTCTTTCGGAACGCACATTCAGTGCTGCTGGAGGCGTGGTAACCGATCACAGGGTGCGTCTGTCCACCGACTCGGTCGATCGGCTGACCTTCATAAAAATGAATCAGTCTTGGATCACCACCAGCTACCAAGCACCTGATGCAGATGTAACCGAATAATTTTTTTTGAAATCTCAGATCCCTTCAAAGACTGCCTATGCTGATGCTGAGTGACTATCCCTGAGTAATTATCCTCTTCCTCCTCAATCATCACACTGATAGCTTGTAAGAAAATTTTTGGTTCTGGGCGCAACCACCAGTGCCTAAGGCACAATTTTTCAGCCCCTGTCTAACAGGGGCGTGTAATTACAATTTTTGATGCAATACTTTGCAGCAGGGCTTGTTCCTGCGTTTCAACTAGAGTGTCTGTGAGGGGTTGCAGTGTTGTGGCACCAGCACCAGTGCCTAAGACCCAATTTTTCAGCCCCTGTCTAACAGGGGCGTGTAATTACAATTTTTGATGCAATACTTTGCAGCAGGGCTTGTTCCTGCGTTTCAACTAGAGTGTCTGTGAGGGGTTGCAGTGTTGTGGCACCAGCACCAGTGCCTAAGACCCAATTTTTCTGCCCCTGTCTAACAGGGGCGTGTAATTACAATTTTTGATGCAATACTTTGCAGCAGGGCTCGTTCCTGCGTTCCAACTAGAGTGTCTGTGAGGGGTTGCAGTGTTGTGGCACCAGCACCAGTGCCTAAGGCCTAATTTTTCAGCTCCTGTTCAACAGGGGCATGTAATTACAATTCTTGATCTAATATTTCACAGCAGGGCCCTGTGAGGGCTTACAGTGTTTTGGCCACAGCAACACCTAAGGCCCAAATTTCTGCTGAGTATATAGGGCAGGACCCTACTTTCAAACATCTAACTTACAAACGACTCCTACTTGCAAACGGAAGGAGACAACAGGAAGTGAGATGAAATCTACCCCTAAGGAAGGGAAATTCTCTCCTGTAAGAGTTAATATGGGAAAACAATTTTTCCTTTCCACTGATGCTTTCCAATCCTTGTTCCACAAAAAAACACAAATTTTCAAAAAACATTTTTCATTGGGACAAAAAAGTGAGGTGAAATCTTCTGAAGAGGAGGAAAGACGCAAAACAAATGTCACAGGGGTGATAACCCTTCCCTATGTTTTCCAAAAAGCTTAGAAAAGATTTTTTGGCTGGAGCTAAACACATTAAAAATGTTCAAAATTACAAACAGATTCTACTTAACAACAAACCTACAGTCCCTGTCTTGTTTGCACCGCCTGTATACTGCTGTTCAGAGTATATAGGGACCTTTCCTTATTTTAATTTGGGTGCGGGGTTCCCCTTAATATCCATACAAGACCCAAAGGGCCTGGTAATGGACTGGGGGGTACCCATGCCGTTTGTCTCACTGATTTTCATCCATATTGCCATGACCCGACATGACATTAAACCCGCAAGCAGTTTTAAATGAGATTTTTTCCTTTAAAAATGACATTTGGTGCAGGGACTGTTCTAAACATGGGAAACACGCGTCACTTTACAGGCATACTATAGACACCCCCCAGGTACGATATTTAAAGGAATATTTCACTTTTTTTTTTTTACTTTAAGCATCATTAAAATCACTGCTCCCGAAAAAACGGCCGTTTTTAAAAGTTTTTTTTGCATTGATACATGTCCCCTGGGGTAGGACCCGGGTCCCCAAACCCTTTTTAGGACAATACCATGCAAATTAGCCTTTAAAATGAGCACTTTTGATTTCGAACGTTCGAGTCCCATAGACGTCAATGGGGTTCTAACGTTCGTGCGAACTTGCGGTCCGTTCGCGGGTTCTGGTGCGAACCGAACCGGGGGGTGTTCGGCTCATCCCTAGTGATGATGATGTCATTGGCGTATAGCCCTATTTTGTGTTCTGTATCTCCAATTCTGACTCCCGTTATTGATGTTGCCGAGCAAATGGATTGTGCCAGTGGTTCCATAATCATGGCAAAAATCAAGGGGGAGAGTGGGCACCCTTGTCTGGTACCGTTGGTGATTTTGAATGGGTCTGAGACTATTCCCAATGTCCAGACTCGCACAGTGGGGTAGGAGTAAAGGCCCAATAGGGCAGTTAAAAATGAATCAGCAAAGCCGAATTTAGGAAGCACCTCCTCCATATATGTCCAGTGGACCCTGTCGAACGCCCTCTCCGCATCCAGGGGAAGAAGCAGAGAAGGTGTTTGACTATGCTCCACCCACTGAACAAGGTCTACGAGTCGTCGGTGCCATCCGATGCTTGTCGCCCTGATACGAAGCCCACTTGGTCTTGGTGGATTATCTGAGGAATTATCGAGGATAGACGTTATGCTAAAATTTTTGCGTAGATCTTTGTGTCTGAATTTAGGAGAGAGATTGGACAATAGTTTGTGGGACTGTCAGGAGATTTGCCAGGTTTAGGCAAAGTGACTACGAGGGCTTCTAATGATTCTTTGGGCATATTGCCTGAGTTAGCAAAGTGGTTAAAGGCGTTGCAGAGATGTGGGGTGAGGAGATCAGAGAAGTGCTTATAATATTCATTGGGGAATCTGTCCGGGCCTGGGGCTTTATGGCTTTTGTTATTTGTTCTACGGTGAAGGCGCTTGGCAGGGATTCCAGTTGGTCAGGATTTATTTTTGGCAGGTGTATTGTAGCGAGGAAGGCTTTAATATTTTCTCTGCTGGGTGTGGTTGAAGGGTAAGAGTCTTTTAGGTTGTATAGATTAGCGTAAAATGAGCTAAATTTGTTTGCTATGTCTAGAGGATTTTGAAGGTGTTTGCCTAGGGGGTTTGTGAGAAATTGGATCTTCTTTTTGGAGAACTGATGTTTCGATTGTTTGGCTAAGAAGGCTCCTGATTTGTTGGCGGAAGTGTAAAACCGAAGTTTAGGTCGTTTAATGTAATAATCAAATTTCTTGTGTAAATGTTCACTAAGTTGGCGTCTAAGGTTTTTTAACTCTATGGTGATCGTGGGGCTCTGGGATTGTTTGTTTGACTGTTCAAGCTTGTGTATCTTTTTTAGTAGGGTCTCCGTGGTGTGTAAATGTAATTTTTTTTTGACTGGGCACCTATTTTTATAAACAGAGCGCGTAGAGAAGCCTTATGCGCATTCCAAATAATGGAATGGTCTTCAATTGATTGGGAGTGATGGAAATAGTTCTCAATCTCGGATTGAACCTGCCCCTAGATAAGGGATTGGTAAGCAGGGAGGAGTTTATTCACCAAACAGTATGCCTTGGGGATTGCCTGTTGGTAAAAAGTTTGATCGAGACTGGCGTGTGATCACGCTTCTGTAACTGATTGCAGCAGGTATTTGTCGGTAAGAAACAGGTCGATCCGGGAGTAAGAACTCTGGGAATGGGAATAATAAGTGTAGTCTCGTTCCTTACTGTGCAAGCACCTCCATGGGTCATATAGGTCTTCTTTTTTAATCAGAGAGGTTAAAGCAGATGGTCTGCGTTTCGTGGAATTGGATGTGTCGAGGGTCCTATCAATTATGTCATTGAAGTCCCCGCATATAATTACTGTGTTTGATCTGTATGGTGCTATTTTGGCGAGAAGGTTTGTGTAGAAGTGTTTTTGACCTGTATTTGGCGCATATAGATTAACTATAGTGAGACGGTGATTTTCAATTGATGCTGATAAAATCAAATATCTACCCTTCTCATCCACTTCACAATGATGAAGTGTAAATGAGACAGATGAGCTTATCGTGATCATAACGCCTTTTTTTTTTTTTGGATGAATTGGCAAAGAAGCAATGTGGGAATCGCTTGTGTGAACAGGAGGGGGGGTTTGTTTTAGAGAAATGTGTTTCTTGAACACAGAGTATATCTACATGTTGGATCAGTGCTTCTTTCCATAACAGATTTCGTTTGAATAGGGAGTTTAAGCCTTTAGCATTGATTGTTGTGAGGGATAAGGTCATGTTGCTCAGATTTACCCCATAGGCGTGAGCAAGAGGAATGAGAGTACACTTGAAATACTTGACAGTCAGGTACAATAAAGATAATAGATCAATTATAATATTATGAAACAATTCTCAGTATGCAGGCAGGGCCGGTGCTACCACTAGGCAAACTAGGCAGCCGCCTAGGGCACACTGCTGCTTAGGGCACCCGGCCACTGGTGTTTCTACTCTCTTCTCTCTGCAGCAAGCAACTAAGTCTCAGCATCAGCAGGCAGCCACCACGCCGTTCGCACATAGTGTCAGAGGCACAGCGGTGGAGCAGGGCTGTGCCTGTGTCCTGACTCCTGAATGAATGGAAGCAAGCAAACATTCATTGATAGGCACTGGTGGGCTGCATTTGATGGGCACTGATGAGGCTGCATTGATGGGCGCTGGTGAGGCTGCATTGATGGGCGCTGGTGAGGCTGCATTTGATGGGCACTGGTGGGTTGCATTTTATGGGCACTTCATTAAAAAGGTGGGGTATAAATGGGCAGGGCAAAGGGGGTGGAGTCAGAGGTGGAGCCAGGGGGGGCTGCAAAATGAGGTTTTGCCTAGGGTGTCAAAAAACCTTGCACCAGCCCTGTATGCAAGTTGACACTTATATAATGAATAAGAACAAATGTTACTTATCTATTTAGGTAATATAAGGTATATCTGAACAGTATTATCAGCAAGTTAGAACACATTAGCGTGCTTAGCACACTGTAACCTTAAGGTGTGGAACAAGGTAGTAATGTCGCCTGCGCTGTATCCTAGTTACGCTGGAACACGTGGCGATGATAGCATTAAGTCTTAGTCCTTGTCAGGCGTAGCAGGACGGTAGGCAATGTGGGTTGATCGGGGTCCTCCATTTCCTGGGTTATTTGTGTGGAGAGGAAGTAACCCCCAGTTGCTTAACTTTTTGTACCATCCTTAGGGTTCGGGATAGGAATCAGTTGTTGTTTGTATGTAACCAGTAATTTAGCCGGAAAACCCCATCTATATATGATTTTATGCTCTTGGAGTATTGATGTGACTGGGGCGAAGGCTGTACGCATCTCCATTGTTGCCAGGGAGAGATCAGTAAACATCAATATATTGGAGTAGGGCGTTGGTAGCGGTTTAGTATTTTTGGCGGCAAAGAGGATTTGTTCTTTAACATGATAGTAGTGTATGCATGCCAGAACATCCCTTGGCACCTCGGCGGATAGGTGGGCAGGCTTAGCGATCCTGTGAGCCTGATCAATAGTGAGGTCTCATGCGTTTAAGCGTGGGAGCAATTTTGAAAAGAGTTGATGCAAATATTGAGTGAGTTTGTTCGGTTTGATCGATTCTGGCACGCCTCTAAACTTAATATTGTTGCATCTAGAGAGCTCCTCTAAGTCCGCCAATTTCACTTTCATGTGTTGAACTTCTGCCCCATGATGATCATGAGCGTTCAGGAGCTCATTATGAGCCTTGGAGTACTCCTGCATGGTCTCCTCTAGCACATCGGCCCTTTCCTCTAGGCAATCCACCCTGTCATGCATTTGAGAGATGGACAGCTGCAGCTCTCTGTGTAGGTCCCTCTGCAGGGTTAACGGCATGGATTTGAGCATAGCTTCTGTTACAGTGTTATCTGAAACTGGCATGGCCGCTAGGGATGTATTAACACCTGCAGGGCTGTCTCCATATGCTGCATTAGCCCATAATTGGTTTTTAGCCAGGGGCTTTTTACATGGCGAGGGAGCAGGGGAAGATGCCAATCTCTTACAGTACCTCTGTCTCCCATCTGCGTGCTGGAAGAGGGCTCTGGGGGAGGTATAGTGTCCATGTCCTCTCCGGGAAGGGGAGGTGGCCATGTCCCCATTGGAATGAGCACTGCTTGTAGCGTGACCTGCCTGAGCGGCAGCTTGTGGGCCTCTGTTCCTGGGGCCGGCGCCATCTTTAGTTGACTGCATGGCCGCGGTGCTATAACAGTCCGTGAGGCGGCGTGGTGCGGGCAGTTTAAACTGGACATTGGTCATGCCCGAGTGTTCCCCTGCCTTTCCCCCTGCGATTGAGCTCTATTGAGGGTCAGACCGTCGTTGTGTGTTGCGGAGGATCCGAGCGGTGGAGCGGAGCTCAGGACTTACGCCTCAATCTCAGTCCGCAGCAGGCCACGCCCCCCCAAGACCAATTTTTCTGCACCTGCTTGACAGGTGCATATCATTGCAATTTTTTTACAGCAAGGCAAATTATTGCTTTCATCAAGATTATTTCTATAGGGTTATGGTGGGAAGGCGCCACTGACACCAAAAGACCAATTTTAACACAACCGTTACTTCTATCCAAAGTCAAAGTGACACCAGAATGTATCCAAAAAATCTCTAATTTTATTCCCAGTGCACTACATTGTGGTCTCATCATACATGCTGGCTCCCCAGCTGTTGCTGAGCAAAATAAAGGCAGCATGCAGGAAAAATGTCATTTTTTTTGGCTTTATAAATTCAATGATTGCTGCAGCAGATTCTAGACATGATACAGATCTGCCACTTTACAGTTAGACTAAGGGGACCCCCTGACACTATATTGGAAGGAATTTTTCTTTTTTATGCTTTCACTTTAAAAATAAAAAAATCACTGCTCATTTAAAAATGACGTTTTTCACAAACTTTTTTTATTGATCCATGTCCCCCAGGGCAGGACCCAGACCCCTATAACCATTGTATGCCTAATTACTTGCATTTAAGCCTTCAAAATGGGCACTTTTGATAATTGACGTTCGGGTCCCATTGACTTTAATTGGGTTTGTTGTTTGGGTCCGAACGTTCGCGGTGTTTGGAAGTTCTGGTCCGAACTGAACAGGGGTTCGTTCAGCCCATCCCTAGCATCCAGTTAATATGTCATCTGTCCCAGTTATGAATTATGCTAAAGCTGTGTTGGGACAAAGTCATGCTGCTGCTGGTGGAAGGGAACCAGCTGTGCGACTTTCACCTAACGCACCTACCATTAAACGCAGGAATGTGGTACAGCTCAGGTGGGAAGGAGGAGATAGTCCACCTATCAGGAGGGTGGTTTTGGATAAGATCCTAGCCATGAGATTTAAGGCAGAGGATATTTATGCTCTTATCAGGCCGGTTTCTATGAATATGATTTATCATTTGTGCGTCCAGAATCTCTGGATCTGTTTTGGGAGTGGTTTGAGCATGTATATGGGGGCCAGCTGGACTGGAAGGGTATTGTCCTAAGTTGTGCCATAAAAGTGTAGTCAAGGTGAATGATGTGGGGGGAGGGGTTAATGGGGGTTTTGGAATCACATCCTGATGGTGATTGAATCTCAAAAGTTTTTTTAGCCTGGATTGTGTTTAAAGTTGAGGTTCAGGGTTTGTAGTCTCTTTTTTGTTGTCATTAAAATACCGTATGTTTCTTTCTATGTTATCTTGTTAGAAAAAAGTTTTCTTTACTTGCTGATGTAAGCATGCTTGTTTTTGTTTAGTTGTTGTTTATTTTTGGTGTAAATATGTTTTCATTAATGAGCTGTATGTTTGTATGATTTTTTCTTTAATAAAAAATAAATTACACTCTAATGTCCCCCCCCCCCACAGTCACACATGTAGCAAGATCTCAGGCCTCTTTTAGTCTAATGAGAACCTCCAGAGGCAGGGGCAGCTGACATTCTTCTGCATAGAGGGGGTTGCAAGGCATAGTGGGTGTAATACAAGATAGATTCATGGGCACCAGACACTTCTTGAATGCAAAGAGATTTATTTTCTCTTGAACAGAACTGTGGGAGAGAGGGTTTAGGGCCAGGACACCCTTAGGTGGTTGCAATGCTAATTAGCCGACTCTGAGACTTCTATAGGTAGACAGCCATGCAGGGAAAGGCATCCAGCAGGATGCCACATCTGCATGTGTAGGAGCGCTGTCTCCTATGGCAACAATCTTATAACAGTTTCTAAGACAAGTTAGGATGAACTCCTTCACTTCTTTGACTTTTACTCCTTGAAGGTCTTCACTCCACTGAGCTCCCAGTATCTCTCACTAGACTAACTGATTCACTGACACTGGATCTACTGAGCTCCTCCAAACTTCACTCTCAGTATCTTCCTCAAGCGTCACCCCCACTTCTCTGCTGGGTCCCTAGCTTGGCACTCTAGATACTTCTCAAGCTTCAGCCCACTGGCCTGGCCTGCCCTGGCTTGGCACACAAGGCTGCATTGCAAGCGTCATCTCTGCTGGCTGGGTCCCTGGCTTAAAGTGGAGTTCCACCTAAAAGTGGAACTTCCACTCGTTATACTTGTTATACTGTCTTTCACAGGTATCCAACAGGCGGACTCGCAGGCCTCTACCCAGGCCTCCAGCCAGGCTGCCACCAGTCAGATTAGCCTACCCAACGCACCTGAGCTCGGGGACACCCAAACACCGCCAGCTGCATCCCACAGCTGTCCCCGTTCCTCAGTATGGCAGACTACAACTAGTGGTGATGGACATGAAAATCACACTAACCGCCACAATCTCAGACCTGAAAGCTGACATCAAGGCTGTGGCATCACGGGTAGAGATGGTGGAATCGGCAGCCATGACACATGGAGCAGCGATAAAGCAGGTATAGAAAGTTACTGATACACATGCCCAGCATCTCATTGAGATGCATCGCCACATTGAGGATCTCGACAATAGGGGCCGGAGGCGCAACCTGCAGTTTAGGGGGATCCCTGAAACAATAGAAGGCCCCCAGTTACAACCAGCGGTGTGCGCAATATGTAATACACTCCTTGGCAGGCCCCCAGATGCGCCCATAGAGATGGAAAGATGTCACAGGGCCCTTAGGCCTAGAGGACGGGAAGGTGAGCCACCAAGAGATACAGTCTGCTGCCTGGTAAGCTTCACACAGAAGGAGGACATAATACGATTAGCTCGCAATCATGGGCAGTTGCTGCATGAAGGCTCTCCCATACAAATCTTCCAAGACTTATTAGCGATCACGCTTCAGCATAGAAGAGAGCTTCATCCCCTTCTCAACGCTTTATGGGACAGACATATTATGTATTTAATGGAAATTTCCTTTTATGTTTATCTGCGACAGCTGGAAATTGCACGGCCTTATTGCGTACACCAATGGATCTACAAGCGTTCTGTGACACCCTGGGCATCCCTGTGATTGCTGTGCCAGAGTGGTACAGCTCCTTCATGCAATCTGAACCTTGGATTGCTACCCAACATGAGATGACCCCCGCTTGCAACGCAACCGCCAGAGACGCCACAGATCTGCCTCCAACTCACCGAGAAGAGGTCCAGATGACATCACTGACCGTGACCCCAGATCCTAGCCCACATCATCTCGTCAGAAGACAGGTCACTGAGCCTAAAGCAACAGGTTATGTGAGTAGACATATACTCTAACCCCTCTACATTCTTGTTGGCATGTTCATCACCACCTACAATTCCTGTTTACTGTTCAACCCTATGAAGCCCCCTCGGACTGAGACTTATGCAGACGCCTAAATTTACATGATGTGTTACTCACTGATACCGAATGTGAGACTGATGTTGTTTGTGTGTTGGATCCTGTCGCATCATCCATAATTGTACCTAGCCTGCATGCTGTTGCCTCCTGACGATCATCCTCCTCTCGTTTGGCTTCATAACACCTATGCAACCAGGAGGTCTTTGCCATGAACTATTTTTAAGGCACTAGACCTTGGCGCACAATAATTATACATCTTTTTTTTTTCTTTTTTGCAGCTGCAGTGAGCTCTCAATGTGCTATGCTCCAGGGTTTAAAAGACCTGACTCAGGTAACTAACTTCTTTTGCAATCCAGGCCCTGACTGAGCCAAGTTGAAGAATGCCCACATGTAGGAGTTCAAGTCGCTTAGATTACAGTTTAGCTTTGTGACTTTGCTGCATCACTACTGTTGTATGATACTTAATTTTTTTATTTTTCACAATGCTGGTACCTTACGTAGCTTTGAATAGGTCTGCCATCATAGAAGTAATAATGCGCACATGCTAACTGGGGAAAATATAGCCCACTTCATGTGACTCATGGCAAATCATGGGCCACACGATTCAGTGGATGAGAAGGAAGGTCCCCTTGATGGACCGACAATACAATAAAGTTGCTGGTGGAGATGTCACTGTTCTACTCAGGGCCTGATTTTACTCCCGTTATGGAGGTGGGCCCTACCGGATCTCAGGGCGGGCTATTCTGGCTACCTGCTCCTCTTCTCGGGAGACTGAATTACCAGAGGTACAAATGACTCCTCATACCCCTGTGGACATTGACATCTCTGCTTACAACTCCTCCATGGAGGCAACCGGACGGGTAGGCTAGGCTGTTTGTACAATGTAATGTTCGTTAACTATGGATGTAAGTGAGCTGAACTTCGGACAGTTGCGAGGGTATCACAGTCACAACCCAGCTTATTGACGTGAAAGCCAGTGCTCAATGACACCTACCTCTCGGCTGAAGAGAGCTAGAGGGAAACTAATCCTTCAACAGACCGAACTTCCGAATCTCTTTTATGGAGTATATCTTTAGCTTTGGGGCTTAATGGGAGTGGACTAGGAATGAAAGCTGTACTAACTTGAGAGAACTCCCTCCTGACCCTCATGGCTCATGTTTGTTGGTGCTGTTCTGTATGTTACTTTTGTTTCTCTGGTATGTTAGCCCTGGTTTGTTGATACCACCTATTAATCCGGTGTTAGACTTCTATCCCACCTCAGAGTGGCTGGTTCCCCTTTGAAAATATCTGGGTCCCCACCCCCTTATCCCAATATTACCCTTTCCTGGTCTATTTAGGTGGAAGAGCAGGCCTGTCTCCACCTCCGGAAGTTTCTCTTCAAGGTCTCACTCCTCGCTCTCTATAAGGGGTTTTCCATCTTTTTTTTTTCTCCTCCCCCCTTCCTTGTCTCTTTCTCTTTTGCCCTTCTTCTCTTTTCTTCTTGTCCTCCCTTCCCCTCCTCCCCCACTGCCCTCTCCAGCACATAACGGCTTTGTTAGTCCGTTAATAAGCTCATCCCAGTGTACTTACGCCTCAACACCTACCATGTTGCTTAATTCGACATGCTCAGTTCCCCTCTCTCTTAAAGTATATTCTCTGAATGCTAAAGGACAAAACATTGATGAAAAAATGCAGCAGTGTCCTGGCAGAAGCACACCGACTTAGAGCACAAATCCTTTTTATTCAAGAAACGCACTTTAATTTGGGCTTTGCCCCACGCTTTCATAATAATTTCTTTCCCAAAGCTTACCATGCCACCTGCCCTAACTCTAATGCCGCGTACACACAATCAGACTTTCTGGCATACTTGGTCCGGCACACTTTCCGACGGACTTTGTCCGCCAGGTGCGCCGGACTTTAAAACGGACGGACTTGCCCACATACGACTGGACTTTCCAGCGGGCTAAGTCCGCCCGTCTTTCCGCCGGACTTTCAGAATGAACGGACTTGCCCACACATGGACAAGTCCGTTCATTTTGAACGTGACTCAGGTGCAACGGGACTAGAAAAGGAAGTCAATCTTGCCGCTTTTATTGGCAAGATTGACACCTTGCGAGCCCCGTCGTAGGTCATACCAGGCCCTTAGGTCTAGTATGGATTATAAAGGGAAGCCCCTACGCCAAAAAAATGGCGTGGGGTCCCCCCTAGAATCCATACCGTACCAGGCCACATGCCCTCAACATGGGGGGTGGGTGCTTTGGGGGAGGGGGCGCCCTGTGGGGCCCCCCCACCCCAAAGCACCTTGTCCCCATGTTGATGAGGACAAGGGCCTCTTCCCGACAACCCTGGCCGTTGGTTGTCGGGATCTGCGGGCAGGGGGCTTATCGGAATCTGGGAGCCCCCTATAATAAGAGGGCCCCCAGATCCCAGCCCCCCACCCTATGTGAATGAGTAGGGGTACATGGTACCCCTACTCATTCACCTAGGGAAAAAGTGTCAATAATAAAACACACTACACAGGTTTTTAAAATAATTTTTTAAACAGCTCCGGGGGGTCTTCCTCCGGCTTCGGGGGTCTTCTTCCGGCTTCGGGGGTCCCTCCGGTTCCTTTTCTCCCGGCGTCCAGTTGGTTCTTCTCCGCGCTCTCCGGCCTCTTCTCCCGGTGTTCCAGTTCTTCAGCCGGCTCCTCCGCTGTCTTCAGGCCGCTCTCTTGCCAGTGGAGGTCCGGACTTCTGGGCTTCTTGGCTTCTTGTCTTCTTCCCTCTTCTCCAGATGTTGACACGACGCTCTCTCCGGCTGGACTGCTCTCTGAGGGCTCCGTTGTGACTTATATAGGCGGAGACCCCGCCCCCTTATGATGTCACAGTCCCTGGGCATGCTGGGACTGTGACGTTTTAGGGGGCCTGGTCAATGGTGATCAACGGTGGTCTGGAGTCCTCCTCCTCCTCCTGACTGTCCTCAATGCCTTTGTCAGAGCAACTCTGACTGGGGGATTCAGCCTCCTCCTCAGAACATGCAGGGGGAGAGATCTCCGGACGCCTATGTCTGCTACCTTCTGCCCTAAGAGCTGTCTTTAAGGCAGGGCAAAAGGGGCAGCTGCCCTGGGCCCTATCATTGTTGTGGGGCCAAAAGCAGCTACCTCATACTTGCCAACTATCTTGATTTAAATTCCCTTGTCCCTTGAAGTTTTAGTCCCATGCTGTGTCCAGATATCTCAGTGTGAAGTGCTGCTACTAATGCTGACCAGCTCTTCCCTATTGTTGTGTACAGATAACTCACCTGCCGACCTTGTGTTTACATGTAAGTAACCGGCATTGATATGTAAATTGATATGCAAATAATGACTGCATTCATATGTAAATGACAGCGGACCAGCGGCATTTATATGTATATCAAGCCCCCTGAGGTCATATCCACCATAACTTCTGCTGAATGCTGCCCACTAGGGGAGATAAAGGGGCATGCTTGAAAGTCCCGCCTGCAACTGTGGTCATTCAGCCTAGCATTAGCCTGTTCTGCAAAGGTAAGCACATTGGTGGGGGAGAGGGTAGTGTGGGGTGTGCAAAGGTAGGCAGGGCAGCCACCATTACACAGCTTTAGACCTGGGCCCCCCTAGCCTGAACACCAACATTCCCCAGGGCTTGCCTATGGGCCATTCTACTGAATCCGCACACCGGCCACCTCACCTGTATGCACTCAGCCCCCCTCAATCCTGTATATATGTCAGCCCCCCACACACCTTTGTATTTGTCAGCCCCCCCAAACTGTATATTTGTCAGCCCCCCAAACAACTGGATATATGTCAGCCCCCCCACACACACCTGTATATATGGCAGCTCCCCTCACATACACACCTGTATATATGTCAGCCACCCCCCCACACACACACGCCTGTATATATGTCAGCGCCTCCCCACACACACCTGTATACAGTATACATCAGCGCCCCCCACACACACCTGTATATACATCAGCGCCTCCCACACACACACCTGTATATAAGTCAGCGTCACACCCACACACCTGTATATATGTCAGCGCCCTCCCCCCCACACACACACCTGTATATATGTCAGTGCCCCCACACACACGCACCTGTATATATGTCAGCCACCCCCCCACACACACACCTATATATATGTCAGCCACCCCCCCCACACACACACCTATATATATGTCAGCCACCCCCCCACACACACACCTATATATATGTCAGCCACCCCCCACACACACACCTGTATATATGTCAGCGCCCCCCCCACACACACCTGTATATATGTCAGCCACCCCCCACACACACCTGTATATATGCCAGTGCCCCCACACACACACCTGTATATATGTCAGCCACCCCCCCCCACACACCTGTATATATGTCAGCCACCCCCCCACACACACCTGTATATATGTCAGTGCCCCCCCACACAAACACCTGTATAAATGTCAGCCACCTCCCCACACACACACCTGTATATATGTCAGCACCCCCCACACACACCTATATATATGTCAGCCACCCCCACACACACCTGTATATATGTCAGTGCCCCCCCACACACACACACACCTATATATATGTCAGCCACCGCCTCACACACACTTGTATATATGGCAGCCCGACATACACAAATCTGTACACACACAAGCCGCTGGCCCCTCCCTGTACACAAACAGCTCCCTTCCCTTTCCTTTACAGCCCCTACTTTTAACTTCCTACCTTGTCCCAGCTCGTTTTTACAAAGCTGACATGTTGCTGATAAGCACAGTACAGGCAGATCACTGTCACACGAGGGGTGCACATGCTCATAGTAGCCAGAGGTGGCAGTAAAGAGCCCAATGTCTAAAATCAATGACACAAGAACTGCAGAAACTGTGAGATTGTTTCTATACTGCACAGCATGGATCCCCTTCATCCGTCCTGCCTTCTTCTGGCCCGGGCGGGCCCCTTACAGTTGCAACGGCTGTACCCCCCTGATGGCGGCCCTGGAGGTAGGCACAGTTTGGGTGCAAAGGTAAGCAAGGAGGGGATGTATAGGAGTAGATGTGTGAGAGTGTCATTAACAATTATTGTCACTGCTGTATATCTGCTAAAGAGCAGAACATTTCTGTGGTGTCAGGAGAGTGATTTTTGCATGCATTCCCAACACACACAAATGTGAACGTAGGCTAAATGTGCCAGTTACATTGGTGGTCAGTGTAAATCTTCTCATTACATTGGGGCTTGGGGTACAATCCTTTTATTCACACTAGTGGCCAGTAGGGATGAGCCAAACACCCCCCCTGTTTGGTTTGCACCAGAACATGCGAACAGGAAAAAAGTTTGTTCAAACACGCGAACACCGTTAAAGTCTATGGGACACGAACATGAATAATCAAAAGTGCTAATTTTAAAGGCTTATATGCAAGTTATTGTCATAAAAAGTGTTTGGGGACCTGCGTCCTGCCCCAGGGGACATGGATCAATGCAAAAAAAAGTTTTAAAAACGGCCGTTTTTTTCAGGAGCAGTGATTTTAATAATGCTTAAAGTCAAACAATAAAAGTGTAATATCCCTTTAAATTTTGTAGCTGGGGGTGTCTATAGTATGCCTGTAAAAGGGCGCATGTTTCCCGTGTTTAGAACAGTCTGACAGCAAAATGACATTTCAAAGGAAAAAAGCCATTTAAAACTACCCTTCAGGTCTGGTATGGATTTTAAGGGGGACCCCGCGCCAAAAAAAAAAAAAATGGCGTGGGGTCCCCCCAAAAATCCATACCAGACCCTTATCCGGGCACGCAACCTGGCAGGCCGCAGGAAAAGAGGGGGGGACGAGAGTGTGGCCCCCTCCCCTCCTGAACCATACCAGGCCACATGCCCACAACATTGGGAGGGTGCTTTGGGGTAGCCCCCCAAAACACCTTGTCCCCATGTTGATGAGGACAAGGGCCTCATCCCCACAACCCTGGCCGGTGGTTGTGGGGGTCTGCAGGCGGGGGGCTTATCGGAATCTGGAAGCCCCCTTTAACAAGGGGACCCCCAGATCCCACCCCCCCTTGTGTGAAATGGTAAGGGGGTACAAAAGTACCCCAACCATTTCACTAAAAAACTGTCAAAAATGTTAAAAATTACAAGAGACAGTTTTTGACAATTCCTTTATTTAAATGCTTCTTCTTTCTTCTATCTTCCTTCCTCTTCTTCTTCTGGCTCTTCTGGTTCTTCCTCCGGCGTTCTCGTCCAGCATCTCCTCCGCGGCGTCTTCTATCTTCTTCTCCTCGGGCCGCTCTGCACTCATGGCATGGGGGGAGGCTCCCGCTCTTCTCTTCATCTTCTTCTCTTCTTCATCTTCTTCTTCATCTTCATCTTCTTCTTCATCTTCTTCTTTTCTTCATCTTCTAATCTTCTTCTCTTCTTCATCTTCTTCTCCGGGCCGCTCCGCATCCATGCTGGCATGGAGGGAGGCTGACGGTTCTTAAATAATGGGGGACGGGGCCACGGGGTGACCACGGATGAGATGCTGGACGAGAACGCCGGAGGAAGAACCAGATGAGCCAGAAGAACCAGAAGAAGAAGATGAAGGAAGATAGAAGAAAGAAGGAAGAAGAAGCATTTAAATAAAGGAATTGTCAAAAACTGTCTCTTGTCATTTTTAACATTTTTGACAGTTTTTTTAGTGAAATGGTAGGGGTACCCCTTACCATTTCACACGGGGGGCGGGATCTGGGGGTCCCCTTGTTAAAGGGGGCTTCCAGATTCCGATAAGCCCCCCGCCCGCAGACCCCCACAACCACCGGCCAGGGTTGTGGGGATGAGGCTCTTGTCCTCATCAACATGGGGACAAGGTATTTTGGGGGGCTACCCCAAAGCACCCTCCCAATGTTGAGGGCATGTGGCCTGGTATGGTTCAGGAGGGGGGGCGCTCTCTCGTCCCCCTCTCTTTTCCTGTGGCCTGCCAGGTTCCGTGCTCGGATAAGGGTCTGGTATGGATTTTTGAGGGGACCCCACGCCATTTTTTTTTTTTTTTTTTTGCGCGAGGTTCCCCTTAAAATCCATACCAGACCTGAAGGGTCTGGTATGGAATTTAGGGGGACCCCCACGTCCTTTTTTTTTTTTTTTTTTTTAATTGGGCCGGGGTTCCCCTTAATATCCATACCAGACCTGAAGGGCCTGGTATGGAATTTAGGGGGACCCCACATCATTTTTTTTTTTTATTTTGGTTTGGGGTTCCCCTGTGGGGAATTCCCATGCCGTTTTTATCAATGAACTTCTATGTGTATTGTCGGACCGGCAATGCAATAGCCGCGAGTAGTTGTAAATGGCTTTTTTCCTTTGGAATGTAATTTTGCTGTCAGACTGTTCTAAACACGGGAAACATGCACCCCTTTACAGACATACTATAGACACTCCCCGCTATGAAATTTAAAGGAATATTACACTTTTATTGTTTAACTTTAAGCATTATTGAAATCACTGCTCCTGAAAAAACGGCTGTTTTTAAAACTTTTTTTTGCATTGATCCATGTCCCCTGGGGCAGGACCCAGGTCCCCAAACACTTTTTATGATAATAACTTGCATATAAGCCTTTAAAATTAGCACTTTTGATTTCTCCCATAGACTTTTAAAGGGTGTTCCGCGGTATTCAAATTTGCCGCGAACACCCCAAATTGTTCGCTGTTCGGCGAACTTGCGAACAGCCAATGTTTGAGTCGAACATGTGTTCGACTCGAACTCGAAGCTCATCCCTAGTGGCCAGTGTGAAGGTCCCCCTTACATTAGTGGTCAGTGTAAATCCCACCTTACATTGGCGGTTACTGTAAATGCTCCTATTACATTAGTGGTCAGTGAAAATCCCTATTACGTTGGTGTTGAAACGCCTCTTTATATTGGTAGTCGGTAAAAAAACAAGACATTTTTTACCCAGGGTCCAATCAATATTAAAGATGGCCCTGTCTGCCCTGTTAGAGGTGGGGCCCGGGGGCGTGTCCGGACACTGAGCAAGGAAGACGTGCTTGTATTGAGCTCTGCTCAGCCAGCAAGCAATCTACTGCCATCCTACCTTTCTCTTACCCCGGAGAACTTCCAAAAGCACGGCATACTACTCACCACAATCCCTGCTGCAAGCACAGCTAAAAATTATCCTCCATTTCGGAATCTATCCGACTGTGTACATCCCGGTCTGGCTCTCTGCTTCCTGGGCTCGAGGCCCGACGCCATCTTGAGGCCTCTCGGCCCCCACGCTTCTAAACAGCAATCATCTTACCTCCACCGGCCAGCAGGACACCTTCGGCGGCTGCTGGATAGACCTGAGGCGGAGCGGTGCTGCCTGGGGATCCCTGACCGTGAGCCCTGAAATACCGCGGCCTGACGTCCATCTACAGCCTGCGGCCTACTGATCAGGCCACGCCAGCTCCCTGGAGGACACAGTGAGTAGTGGGAACATCCACACCTCCCATCCCAAAACCAAGCGTCCCTGACATCAACCGCCAACTGTCCCATTAGCTGTGTACCTCCCCAGGAGCCCTTTAGCCCAGACGGAGCGGCAATCACACAGCCGGCCGGCCGGCCCATAGGAAAGACCGCGGCTTCGGCCTACACACGGAGGTCGGCGGCCATCTTGGGACTCCAGGATACACCCAGCTGCTTCTATTCATCCAAACTGTGCTTACTCATCATAACCCAGAGACACAGTGAGCAGTGGAATCACCCACACTTACCATCCCACAGCCAAACATCCCAGACATTAAGCACTAATTGTCCCCACAGGAAAGACCACGGCTTTGGCCTACACACGGAGGCCGGCGGCCATCTTGGGACTCCCAAATACACCCAGCTGCTTCTGTTCCTCTAAGCTGTACCCACTCATCATAATTAATCTCTTTATACATCCTTATCAATACTCACTACTGGGAACATTATGCCCTGTAACAGTTACCTAACAAATCACCCTTACAACTGTTCCATGTAAAACGCACACGCAGCTTGCAAAAATGGAAGACATCTGAATTCTAAGCCTTAACCTCCGCCTACAGATCCGAACCTCCCTTCCGCAACGCTATTATTTTCAAGACCCGGGAGACACACTAACTTTTCAAGGAACCCCATAGTTACTTCTCAATTAGTGCATGGGTAAAATTGGAGACCAACGCACCGTTTACTCAAAACAAGTCTCACAGGCCGCACTTCAGCGAACCCACTCAATGGAGAAATACCTACGGAGGCCCCACTCCCCGGCCTCAAATACCCCAGAGACAGCTATGAACCAAACGGACAATTTCCCATTAGTTGATCCCTCTCTCTTTATGGAGGACTCTTCACAACGTCCACAGCCACCTGTCTCCCCCGCAACATTACTACCCGTAACAGTGGACGTTTTAGATACCAAGTTACAGGCTCTGCTTCACAACATCACCCAAAATATCATCAAAGAAGTAAATAAGTTAGCCCATGAGCTTAGGGGGGAAATAGATCAACTTGGTGAACGTACGGATCATCTGGAAACCAAATTCGACGACATGGTTCAATATGTCCATGTCCTAGAAGAGGAAAACGCAGGCCTGAAAAATGCAGTCTCGCTACTACAAACACAGCAAGAAGACCTTGAAAATCGAGAACGCCGTCAGAACTTACGCTTCCGTGGAGTCCCGGAATCCATTTCAGATAAAGAAATTCGACCATATCTCCTTGCTCTGTTTGTCAAGTTGGTACCTCATATTCCTGACATAGAATGGCGCCTGGATAGAGCACACAGATCACGGGCTCCTAAACCTCCTCAGGGTGCTAATCCCAGGGACATAATCGCTCGTTTCCACTTTTATAAGAGCAAGGAGGCCTTGACCATTGCTACCCGAAACAGATCGAGGGTCGAATTCAAAGGCGCAAAACTACAAATTTTCAACGATCTATCGCCCATCACTTTGGCTAAACGCCGCGCTTTACGCCCAGTTACCTCCCATCTGCAACAATACCAAGTCCCTTATCGTTGGGGTTTCCCGTTCCGATTGTCAGTCATGAAAGACGGTTCACAACACTCCATGCGAGACCTACAAGAATGTGAAACTTTTATCAAAAACCTAGGTCTCCCTCCTATACCAGATGAAGACCTGCAGATACAAATCCCGCCTTCCCGGCAGATGTCCACGCCTGGGAAAATATGGACCCCGGTACGCCAGAAGTCAAAGAAGACACCAGTTACACCTCAAAGAGCGGCTCCATTTAAAGGACCTACTTGAAAACGTCATGTGACATACCCCTTTAATTCCTCTTTACACATAGGTCATATTTTTTTTTTGACCTATGTGTTCTGAGACTCTGTGCTCAGAGTCGAACCTTCATATCCGAAGTGCCTTACATGTTTATTTGCTTACTTGTTTGTTACAACCCAGCACATAACCTCCATGTTGGGGGTTCCATGTTTTTTCTTTTTCTTCTTTAATGTTCGGATCGGGCGGAGGCCCACAAGTCTAATTTTGTAGGCTGACACGCCCCCTGTTAACATGGTCTTGACTCGAGACCGTGATTTCCTGAGGCTTCTACATGCCTCAGGCCTAATACCTAACTGGTATATGTTTTTTTTTCTTTTTTTTTCACTAGAGACCCTTTTTGGTCCTAACCTGGATCTCCTCTTTTTTTATCGCTCTTTTTGTTTTTGTTTTCTACTTCCCAACCCCTTGTTTCGATTGATTTTCTCATGCATATGGGTTTTTTTTTCAAACCCAAGTTCAAAATACAGTTATGTTTTAAAAATTATACAATACTGTCATATGATTTCCTATGATACATCTATTATTATGTTCTATACATCATGGTACACGTTCCTTCCCTATCCTCTAAATTTAATATTTGCTTTACTCATATACCTGAGCTATGGCTGTAAGTATACTGTCATGTAATGTCAAAGGTCTAGGTTCCATCCGCAAACGTTGGTTGGCGTTGAAGGAGTTTAAAGCATCCAGAGCAGAAGTGATCATGGTTCAGGAGACACATTTTAAAGCGGAGGGATCTTTTAAATTTGCCTCCAAGCATTTTCCTACCGCTTATATAGCATCAGACCCTTCTGGAAGGGCTGGAGTAGCCATATTATTGAAACGTAACTCTAATATCCGTGTCAGGTCGACATACTTAGACCCTCAAGGCCGTTTTGTTCACCTGAGCTGTGATCATGAAAATGTTTCATTTACCCTTGCCAATGTGTATGCACCTAACACAGGACAGATTGTTTTTCTTGAAATGTTTTTTGAAAAATTGCAA
This sequence comes from Lithobates clamitans, assembly GCA_037952925.1. NCBI lineage: Eukaryota > Metazoa > Chordata > Amphibia > Anura > Ranidae > Lithobates > Lithobates clamitans. Next base: position 796,620 of record JBBGZY010002913.1, read on the forward strand.
TCCTTCTCTCAACCATTCATGGTCATTGGGGGGGATTTCAATTTATGCATGTCTCTGACTAAAGATAGACTTGCCCTTTTTACACACCCCACCTCCCCAGGTTCAAAAGATGGCTACATCCTTTAGAAAACTTATCAGAGCTCACAACCTCTTTGATACTTGGAGGATAAAACATCCTACAGCCAAACAATTTACATTCTATTCACCCCCACACAAGCTATATACAAGACTAGATCACTTCTTTGTCTCAGCACCCTTACTGTCATATGTAGTCCATTCGGAAATAAATACAATCACATGGTCAGATCATGCCCCCATAACCCTTGATCTCCTCCTAACCAAACCTATATCTAGGTCGTGCCACTGGCGTCTTAACGAGACCCTTCTTAAAATACCTGATATTCATATTCATCTCCAGAAAAAACTGACAGAATTTTTTGAACTTAATGAGGGTTCGGTTTATGAGGCATCCACCCTATGGGAGGCTCATAAGGCCTTTTTCAGGGGAGAGTGCATCTCCTCAAGCTCTCGTCTTAAAAAAGACCGAGCTCTCCAAAGATCATCGCTCTTACATGACTTATCCAAAGCAGAGGAATCCCTTATCAGCTCCCCTACGGTGGAACGCCTTAGATCAGTGGTATCGTTACGTAACCGCATTAAATCTCTTGATCTGAATACACTTGCTAAATCCTTCCTATGGTCCAAACAAAAGTTTTACGAATTCGCTAATAGACCCCATAGAATGCTAGTCAACAAATTAAAACCTAGACCCGCAGCCTCAATCCCTGATTTACTATTACAACCCAACGGTGAACCTACATATTGCCCCCAACACATGTCCAAAGTCTTTGGTGATTATTACCAAAAACTCTATAACTGCCTAGCAACAGACCCAAATTTTACATTCACTCAAGAAAAGTTTGATGACTTTATCAAAACTTTAAATCTTCCTACACTCTCTCCTGAGAAACGCTCAGGGCTCAATGCTCCCATCTCTGCTGAAGAAATTACAGCCGTTATTAAACAGCTTCCGACCCACAAGTCCCCAGGGCCCGACGGGCTTCCTTATTCATATTTTAAAGGCTTCCTACCAGTTTTAATACCCCATATGATAAGTTTATTTACCTCTCTGATGTCAGGGAAAGTTCCGCACTCCCAATTCCTTCATGCCTTTATTACAGTTATTCCGAAACCGGATAAGGACTTATCACTACCAGACAACTATCACCCCATTGCCCTCCTGATCTCTGATTATAAGATTTTCACAAAAATTTTAGCTAACAGACTGTCCCTACTTCTTCCCTCACTTATACATAGGGACCAGGTCGGTTTTGTTCCCACTAGACACGCAGGAGACAACACTAGAAGAACTATCGATCTTATTGATCTACTGACTAAAACTAAGAAACCTGCGATAGTCCTCAGTTTAGATGCTCAGAAGGCGTTTGATCGCCTAAACTGGTCTTTTATGTTCGCCACTTTGACTAGATATGGAATTTCAGGTCCCTTTATACACGCTTTAAGAGCGCTTTACTCCACGCCCACATCCCAGGTACAGTTGTCTTCCCATGTCTCTCCGCTATTCTCCCTAAGTAATGGCACTCGTCAGGGATGCCCTCTATCCCCCTTACTTTTTATTTTAAGCCTGGAACCTCTGGCCGAAGCTATTCGTTCCCACCCTGACATAGGGGAAGTGGCGCTGAGACATCAGGAATACAAACTGTCCCTATTTGCTGACGACATTCTATTAACATTGACCCATCCCCATATATCACTCCCCTCTCTTCATGCAATTCTACATCAATTTGGCAGCATTTCAGGTTTTAAAATAAACCCGACCAAAACTGAAGCCCTCCCTATTAACCTTTCCACAGATATGCTCTCAACTTTACAGGAAAATTTAAAATATCGTTGGTGCACCCACTCCTTGAAATATCTTGGGGTTTATCTGACCTCCTCCTACTCCACTCTTTTTCAGGCCAATTTTCCTCCTATGTTTATAGAAATCAACAAATTATTAAAGTCATGGACGAACCTCCCCTTATCCCTTCTTGGAAGGATAAATGTCCTCAAAATGTCGGTGCTCCCTAAACTCCTTTATCTCTTTGAGACCCTCCCAGTCAAGGTTCCAATGTCCCAATTAAAGTTAATCCAACGAAATTTCCTAAATTTTATTTGGAATCATAAATCTCATAGGATAGCTAGCTCGGTACTCTTTGCATCCCGAGCCGGTGGAGGTTTGGGGGCACCCGACATAATCAAATATTATTATGCCTCCCATCTAAGAACAATAACCTCTTGGACATCCAGATACGCCCCTAACAGATGGTCTGAGATAGAAATGGGCATCACGGTTCCCGCACATCCATGCTATATGCTATGGCCATCTTCGGATAAATTCATCTCTCAGTTACGTAAAATCAGCTTAAATCCGATGCTATTTACCCTCTCAATATGGAAAAGCTGCTCCGGTAAATATAAACTGTCATCCCCATGCTCTCCTTTAACAAATATTACCTTTAATCCGGAAATCCCTGATAGTCTCTCTTATGATGCCATGTTGCCATGGACGAAAGCCGGTATTTTCCAACTACGCCACCTGGTTAACCCAGTTACCCGTAAACTCCTCACTTTTACTGACCTACAATCTAAATATAAAATCCCAAAAAACCTCTTTTACTCCTTTCTACAAATCCAACATTTTCTCTCCACCAAAATACCACAACTGACCCTAACTATCCCTACTGAATTTGAAGTGGTGTGCTCCAGAGGCCCTCATGAATCTCATCTAATATCCACCATTTACAAAATTCTGCATGCTGCCTCTCCTATCACAGAACAGACTCACACATATATGCGCAAATGGTCCCATATTTTAAACAGACCTATTCAAATAAGCGAATGGAAGAATATCTGGGAAAATGCATCTAAGACATCCAGATGTGTGACTCAGAAAGAAACATCCTATAAAATACTGATGTTCTGGTATAGAACCCCGGAGTTTCTTTTAAGACAGAAACTGACTACATCCGGTCAATGCTGGAGATGTGGCTCATCTCTGGGCACCCACTTCCATATATTTTGGGAATGTCCCTTGATAATGCCATACTGGTCACAGATCCATGCCCTGTTGGGGAAAATTCTAAACTTCCCTATACCCTATCAACCTATACATCTCTTGCTAGGCTTGCCCCTCCCTAAGATGCCAAAAACACTTAGGAAACTGATGGCCTTCATCTTATTAGCGGCCAAACGGGTTATACCCCAATGTTGGTTAGTTAACACCCCCCCCTACTTTTGCACAATTTTTGTCAGTAATTACAGACATTCGCAGGATGGAACGTATCACAGCCATAATTGACGACTCCCTTCCCAAATTTGAGGCTATATGGGGACACTGGGATTCCTCTGAATACAACATAGAGAACCCCCAGGTAGTCCAGAGTCAATGAGATATAAAGACAGTTTCCTATATTGATTGACTGCAGCAGGGCCACAAACCATGCCATTGCTTTATTTCACTAACTGACCCTCTTATTTCTACCATGATGTGTATGTATTGTCTGAAAATCATTTGACACCTAGTGTTATTTCTTCTTGATATATAATAAACTACCAAAAAATGTTTTACCTCATTGAAAATATGCTGCTATCAATGTCTTATCTAAGAGAATGAATACTCTGTTTATGTATACTTGAATATACTTAACCACTTGACCACTGGGCACTTAAACCCCCTTCCTAACCAGACCAATTTTCAGCTTTCGGTGCTCTAACATTATGAATGACATTTACTCAGCCATGCAACACTGTACCCATATAAAATTTTTGTCCTTTTTTTCACACAAATAGAGCTTTCTTTTGGTGGTATCACCGTTGGGTTTTTTATTTTTTGCGCTATAAAAGAAAAAAGACTGAAAATTTGGTAAAAAAATGAATTTTTATTTCTTTCTGTTATAAAATTTAGCAAATTAGTAATTTTTCTTCGTAAATTTTGGCCAAAATTTATACTGCTACATATCTTTGGTAAAAATAAGTACAACTTGGTGTATATATTTTGGTCTTTGCGAATGTTAGAGAGTCCAAAAGCTATGGTACCAATATCTGAAAATTGATCACACCTGAAGTACTGACGGCCTATCTAATTTCTTGAGACCCTAACATGCCAGAAAAGTACAAATAACCCTCAAATGACCCCTTTGTGGAAAGAAGACATTCCAAGGTATTTGAAAAGATGCAAGGTGAGTTTTTTTGAAATTGTCATTTTTTCCCACAATTCTTTGCAAAAATCAAGATTTTTTTTAACTTTTTTTTTCACAAAATTGTCATATTAGAAGGTTATTTCTCACACACAGCATATGCATACCACAAATTACACCCCAGAACACATTCTGCTATTACTCCCGAGTATGGCAATACCACATGTGTGAGACTTTTACACAGCGTGGCCACATACAGAGGCCCAACATGCAGGGAGCACCTCCAGGCGTTCTGGAGCACCCAGGCCAATTCTTATATTTCTCTCCTACATGTAAAAATAATCATTTATTTGCTAGAAAATTACATAGAACCCCAAAACATATATATATTTTTTTTAGCAAAGACCCTAGAGAATACAATGGCGGTTGTTGCAACTTTTTATCTCGCACGGCATTTGCGCAGCAATTTTTCGAACGCGTTGTTTTTGGAAAAAAAACAGTTTTGTGCTTTAAAAAAAAAACAAAATAGTAAAGTTAGCCCAATGTTTTTGCATAATGTGAAAGATAAAGTTACGCTGAGTAAATAGATACATAACATGTCACCCTTCAAAATTGCACACGCTCGTGGAATAGTGCCAAACTTCGCTACTTAAAAATCTCCATAGTTGACGCTTTAAAATTTTTTACTGGTTACATGTTTTGAGTTACAGAGGAGGTCCAGGGCCAAAATTATTGCTCTTGCTCTACTGATCGCAGCGATACCTCACATGTGTGGTTTGAACACAGTTTTCATATGTGGGCGGGACTTACGTATGCGTTCGCTTCTGCATGCGAGCACACGGACAGGGGCGCTTTAAATTTTTTTTTTTTTTTTTTTATTGTTCATTTTACTTTATTTATTTTAGTTTGACACTTTTTTCCCAAAAGAAACTATTTTTTTGATCACTTTTATTCCTATTACAAGGAATGTAAACATCCCTTGTAATAGGAATATTGCATGACAGGTCCTCTTTACAGTGAGATATGGGGTCAATAAGACCCCATATCCCACCTCTAGGCTGGGAAGCCTGAAATAATTAAAAAAAAAAAAAAAATGATCCTGGCTTCGATCGTAGCGGAGTCGGTAGAAGCACTGGAGGGTGGCGGGAAGGGGGAGGCATCCCCTCTCTCCTCCCATAAGAACAATCAAGCAGTGTAACAGCCATTATGATCATTCTTATGGTGTAGGGAATCGCCGGCTGAAAAAGCTGATATCTGAATGATGCCTGTAGCTGCAGGCATCATTCAGATATCCCCACACAAAGTCAAGGACGTCATATGACGGCGGGCGGGAACTGGTTAAAAATTGCGGGGTATTGCGGGGTATTGCAGAGTTCTGCGGAGTATTGCGGGGTATTGTGGGGTAGTGCAGAGTAGTGTGGGGTATTGCAGGGTATTGCGGGGTATTGCAGAGTAGTGCAGGGTATTGCAGAGTAGTGCAGGGTATTGCGGGGTATTGCAGAGTAGTGCAGGATATTGTGGGGTATTGCAGAGTAGTGCAGGGTATTGGGGGGTATTGCAGAGTAGTGCAGGGTATTGCGGGGTATTGCAAACTATTGCGGGGTATTGCAGAGTAGTGCAGACTATTGCGGGGTATTGCAGAGTAGTGCAGACTATTGCGGCGTATTTCAGAGTAGTGCAGGGTATTGCGGGGTATTGCAGGGTATTGCAGGGTATTGCAGGGTATTGCGGGGTATTGCAGAGTATTGCGGGGTATTGCAGAGTATTGCAGGGTATTGCAGAGTATTGCGGGGTATTGCAGAGTAGTGCAGGGTATTGCAGAGTATTGCAGAGTAGTGCAGGGTATTGCAGAGTAGTGCAGGGTATTGCAGGGTATTGCAGAGTAGTGCAGGGTATTGTGGGGTATTGCAGAGTAGTGCAGGGTATTGCGGGGTATTGCAGAGTAGTGCAGGGTATTGCGGGGTATTGCAGACTATTGCGGGGTATTGCAGAGTAGTGCAGACTATTGCGGGGTATTGCAGAGCATTGCAGGGTATTGCGTATTGCGGGGTATTGCAGACTATTGCGGGGTATTGCAGACTATTGCGGGGTATTGCAGACTATTGCGGGGTATTGCAGAGTAGTGCAGGGTATTGCAGAGTATTGCGGGGTATTGCAGAGTAGTGCAGGGTATTGCAGAGTATTTATTGCGGGGTATTGCTGGGTATATTGCAGGGTATATTGCAGGGTGTATTGCACGGTGTATTGCAGAGTGTATTGCAGGGTGTATTGCAGGGTGTATTGCAGGGTGTATTGCAGGGTGTATTGTAGGGTGTATTGCAGAGTGTATTGCAGGGATGGCTGAGCATGGTGGGATGGATGTGACTGTATTTGTCACTGAGCAACGCTGTGAGCACTGCACATCCAGCCCACAGCGGTGCTGCCATCCGATCCCTCCCCCTCTCCTCTCACACTGTACCGATCGGTACACAGAGGGGAGGGAGGAACCGGCGTCATGACATGACGCCGGTTTGTTTACATGTGATCGCTCCGTCATTTGACGGAGCGATCACATGGTAAACGGCCGTGATCAGCGGCCGTTTACCGTGATCCGTGATGCGCCGGGTCCTCTGGACCCGGCGGTCACGGAAGTTCTCGGGGGCGCGCGAGAGCAGGATTCTGGGAGGACGTCCCACGGACGTCCACCCAGGATAACCCGACCGCGCTGTAGCCTTCTTTAGGCTATGGCCCGGTCGGCAAGTGGTTAATAAATAAACAATTAAAAAAAAAAAAAAAGAGGTGGGGCCCTCCTGGGAGGAAGAACCCTCTCTGCTAGTATGGGGTTCAGGGTCTCTAGCTTTAAGGGTTGCTTGGAAAGCTTTAAGGGTTGACAACATCTCCGTCTGTGTGGAGAGAAAGTCTTTCATAACCTGAGAGGTTTCTTTCCCCGCTAGCTTGTGGATACACTTGTAACAAAAGGGTTTTGAGTGATCCTGTGGCAATTTCTCATTACAATATCCACATCTCTTAGAGTGGGAAGGAGCTTTAGCATGGCTGGCGACCACCTGGGCAGTAACATCCTCCCCTATAAGAGACAAATATTCAAGTTAGCAAAGCAATGCCCCTTGCTGTGTCCCATAGGAGTAAGAGTCAGGGTCCCCCTCCCCATCAATACCCCTGCCAGCAAGGCCGACTCACACCCTGTGGTCTCCTCGAATGCTGAGGCCAATGCAGGCCAGTCCTCTCTTTCCTTCTTGTCACCCCGCTGCCATTTTACTGGAGCCTTGTGACTGGAAGTGACCCAGGGAGGCGTAATTTCCGGCCCTAGGGAGGAAGCCGTGTCATTCCTCTTCCTGTCACTGGCAAGATGGTGCCGAGTCCTCTCAGCTTAGCCAATTGGCACCATTTCTCACTGCTAGCCGCAACCCTCTATAGGAGCAACCAGGAGTCGAGGATATGATGCCGCACATGGCACCCCATGGGAGACTCGCCCGCCAGCTCCCCCCGCTGGACAGACACCCACCAGGTAAGGGGGGAAGGAGCAGGAAATTGGTCCCTGAAGTTCTGGGTACCCCACTCTACCCAGGGTCCTTCAGCTCTCAGGGGGGCTCTTCCAGAATCTGCTGCCCCCCTGAGATGATGGGGAGACCCCCCCCCAGGAAGGGCAAATTCCTACTGGACCCAAAAAGCTTCACAAGCTTTTGTTCTGGCTCCTAGGGGGAGAGCACCAGCCCACAACTTTGGTTCTTTAAGGAAAAAGCAAACAGTTTTGCTGTGGGGAAACACAACAAAAAAACTGAGGAGCACAGGGGGGGGGGGGGGGGTTAACCTCTTTGTTGATTGTCTTTTCTGTCAGGTGGGACCAGTCATCTCCCAGGGTGCCCTCCTGGAAGACGACTTGAGAAAATATGTTTCTTTCTATGTTATTTTGGCAGAAAGCTGTTGATGTAAGCACCATACCTCCCAACATTTTGAGATGGGAATGAGGGACACCTACTAGCAAACGTATGTAGGCATAGGACACGCCCCCCTGACACACCCCCTTAAAGGAGAATTAACCAAAAAAAAGGTTAATTTAAATCCACAAGGACTTTTTTTTTACCACTCCTGTTCCTTTATATTGGCTTTTAAATTTACATTTTCGCATTGGGAAACAATTTTAAAAGATAAAAAGGGCATTTTAGATACAACTATATGGATCATACCAAAAGGAGAGACAAATGAGGGGCAAAGAGGGAAAAGGGACATTGTTCCAAATCAGGGACAGTCCCTCCAAATCAGGGACAGTTGGGAGCTACAGTCAGGTCCATAAATATTGGGACATCTACACAATTCTAATCTTTTTGGCTCTATACACCACCACAATAGATTTGAAACGAACAAGATGTGCTTTAACTGCAGACTTTTAGCTTTAATCTGAGGGTATTTACATACAAATCAGGTAAACAGTGTAGGAATTACAACAGTTTGTATATGTGCCTCCCACTTTTTAAGGGACCAAAAGTAATGAGACAATTGGCTGCCGAGCTGTTCCATGGCCCGTTGTGTGTTATTCCCTCATTATCCCATTTACAAGGAGAAGATAAAAGATCCAGAGTTAATTTCAAGTGTGATATTTGCATTTGGAATCTGTTGCTGTCAACTCTCAATATGAGATTCAAAGAGCTGTCACTATCAATGAAGCAAGCCATCATTAGGCTGAAAAAATAAAACAAACCCATCAGAGTGATAGCAAAAACATTAGGTGTGGCCAAATCAACTGTTTGGAACATCCTTAAAAAGAAATAACTCACTGGTGAGCTCAGCAACACCAAAATACCTGGAAGACCATGGAAAACAACTGTGGAGAATAGGGGTGCAACGGATCAAAAAACTCACGGTTCGGATCGTTCCTCGGATTAGGAGTCACGGTTCGGATCATTTTTGGATCAACAAAAAAAAAAATCTTTCCCACTGTAATATCCACAATCTCCCTATTGGCAGAGTGTGGCAGAGTATTGCAGGGTATTGGGGGGTATATTGGCAGAGTATTGGCAGGGTATTGGCAGGGTATGGCAGACTATTGGCAGGGTATGGAATAGTATTGGCAGGGTATGGAAGAGTATTGGCAGGGCATTGCAGAGTATTGGCAGGGCATTGCAGACTATTGGCACTGCTGCCATCCGATCTCTCACCTCCACTGTACAGATCAGTACACAGAGGGGAGAGAGGAACCGGTGTCATGACATGACGCCGGTTTGTTACAAGTGATCGCTCTGTCATTTGACGGAGCGATCACGTGCTAAATGGCCACCGGGTGTACCAAGATGGCCGCCGCTCCAGAGCTAGGCCGAAGCCGCGGCCTTTCCTATGGCTGAGGCCACAGAGTGCTCCGTGGATTGCGGGTGTCCCGTACGGATCAACCTCCGCGGATCGGATCACGGATCGATGACTATCCGTTGCACCCCTAGTGGAGAATGACCGAAGAATTCTTTCCCTGTTGAAGAAAACACCCTTCACAACAGTTGGCCAGATCAAGAACACTCTCCAGGAGGTAGGTGTATGTGTGTCAAAGTCAACAATCAAGAGAAGACTTCACCAGAGTGAATACAGAGGGTTCACCACAAGATGTAAACCATCGGTGAGCCTCAAAAACAGGAAGGCCAGATTATAGTTTGCCAAACAACATCTAAAAAAGCCTTCACAGTTCTGGAACAACATCCTATGGATAGATGAGACCAAGATCAACTTGTACCAGAGTGATGGGAAGAGAAGAGTATGGAGAAGGAAAGGAACTGCTCATAATCCAAAGCATACCACCTCGTCAGTGAAGCATGGTGGTGGTAGTGTCATGGTGTGGGCATGTATGGCTGCCAATGGAACTGGTTCTCTTGTATTTATTGATGATGTGACTGCTGACAAAAGCAGAAGGATATATTCTGGTGTTTCGGGCAATATTATCTGCTCATATTCAGCAAAATGCTTCAGAACTCATTGGACGGCGCTTCACAGTGTAGATGGACAATGACCCGAAGCATACTGCAAAAGCAACCAAAGAGTTTTTTTAAGGGAAGGAAGTGGAATGTTATTTAATGGCCAAGTCAATCACCTGACCTGAATCTGATTGAGCATGCATTTCACTTGCTGAAGACAAAATTGAAGGGAAAATGCCCCACAAGCAGGAACTGAAGACAGTTGCAGTAGAGGCCTGGCAGAGCATCACCAGGGATGAAACCCAGCGTCTGGTGATGTCTATGCATTCCAGACTTCAGGCTGTAATTGACTGCAAAGGTTTTGCAACCAAGTATTAAAAAGTGAAAGTATGATGGATGATTGTTAATCTGTCCCATTACTTTTGGTCCCTTAAAAAGTGGGAGGCACATATACAAACTGTTGTAATTCCTACACTGTTCACCTAATTTGGATGCAAATACCCTCAAATTAAATCTGAAAGTCTGCAGTTAAAGCACATCTTGTTCATTTCATTTCAAATCCATTGTGGTGGTGTATAGAGCCAAAAAGATTTGAATTGTGTCAATGTCCCAATATTTATGCACCTGACTGTATGAAGCACATTTGTTTTTGTTTAGTTGTTATTTATTTTTATGTAAATATGTTTTTATTATTAAAGAAAAAAGAGTTTGGAGAATTGAGTAGTGTGAAATTACTGCCAACATCCTAATAAACACTGTAAAGAGAACATGCACCAAATGCATTGAAAGATGCCCCCTTGGACTTTGATGGCAGAAGTAAAGTATAAGAAATCAAGATAAATAAAAAAAGGCACAAAAGTGACAACTTTATTGAATACAAAAAATGTTAGAAACTATATAAATATTGTATTACATATAGACACAGTGATTTAAAATGTATTGCAATAATGAATAAACATAAATAAGAAATAATTAGTACATATTGACCCAAACTAATAGTCAAGAAGATCACTGGCCAGACTGGGAGGGGGTTGGCCAGCTGAATTCTCTAGACACATAAACCCGACATGTTTCGGAAATTATTTGTGCAATGGTATACATATTCCTTCTTCAGGAGTAGTTATAGAGTAGGTAATTATGTTCTTGTCTGCAACATAAATATAGGTATATGGTAATGTTTGCATGACAACATCCAATAGGTATCGATACTGTCAACAACCTTATATAAAAGGTACCAAATCATAAGACCAAAAAGTACTTACATATCACAGATTCACTGCAAGTTTAGCAAAAGATGCTGGACAATACAAAAGATTATACATGCTGGCTGTACACATCCACACACTGGCACAATTAGTTTAATAGAGGCGTGCATCTACAACCCAATAGTCAACACTTGTTCACAAAAGACGCCTGACAATCGCCATGGCAACTGGTTGTGCACTGTGGAGAAAATGGCAGGGGAAGGGGGGGTGAGTCCCTTTCATGGCATAACAGGGGCAGATCCAGGGGGGGGTGCAACAGGGCAATTGCCACCCCCAAGAAATTTGTTGCGGGCCAGGCGGGTGAGAGAGCGGGCGGCTCCGCATGCGGATGAGAGAGTGGGTGTCTCCACGGGTGGATGAGAGAGCGGGTGGCTCCTCAAGCAGATGAGGGAGCGGGTGGCTCTGCGGGAGGACTGGGTGGCTTGGTTTGTGGGCGGGCGTGTGGCTCAGTGTGTGGGCGGGTGAGAGCAGGCTAGGTGTGAGTGGGCGGCTGGCCAATCAGCGAGCCGGCGGGCAGGGGAGCAGAGAGATGACATCATCTCTCACTGCCCCCGCATCCCTGCAGTAACTTCCGCCCTCACTGTGCAGGCAGTGTGGGTAGCAGAGAGATTACATTATCTCTCTGCTGCCTGACTCTGGGACAAAAGAAGCAAGACAAAGAAAAACACTACCTTAGCAGGCACGTGACAATCAGCAAGGTGTGTCAGGTGACGTGTAGAGTGACAATCCTCAATGTGTGGCAAGTGACAATCCGCATCTGGTGGCAGGTGACGTGACAATCTGCAATGTGTGGCAGGTGACGTGGCAAGTGACAATCCGCATCTGGTGGCAGGTGACGTGACAATCTGCAATGTGTGGCAGGTGACGTGGCAAGTGACAATCCGCATCTGGTGGCAGGCAAATGACAATCCGCAATGTGTGGCGGGTGACGTGGCAAGTGACAATCCGCAACATGTGGCAGGTGACAATCTACATCTGGTGGCAGGCAAGTGACAATGTGTGGCAGGTGACATGGCAAGCTACAATCTGCATCTGGTGGCAGGTGACGTGGCAAGTAAGAATCTGCAACATGTGGCAGGTGACAATCTGCATCTAGTGGCAGGCAAGTGACAATCCGGAATGTGTGGCAGGTGACGTGGCAAGTGACAATCTGCATCTGGTGGCAGGTGATGTGGCAAGTGAGAATCCGCAACATGTGGTAGGTGACAATCTGCATCTAGTGACAGGCAAGTGACAATCCGCAATGTGTGGCAGGTGACGTGGCAAGTGACAATCCACATCTGGTGGCAGGTGATGTGGCAAGTGAGATTCCGCAACATGTGGCAGGTGACAATCTGCATCTGGTGGCAGGCAGGTGACAATCCGCAATGTGTGGCAGATGATGTGGCAATCTGCATCTGGTGGCAGGTGACGTCGCAAGTGAGAATCTGCAACATGTGGCAGGTGACAATCTGCATCTGTTGGCAGGCAAGTGACAATCTGCAATGTGTGGCAGGCGACGGTGGCAAGTGACATGCTCAGGGCTCCCACTGATTCTGCATTATAGTGAGTTGAACCATTTAATTTTATATTACAATGTATTAATAGAAATAATGCTCTTCAATCATCCTGACGCCATAACAACACTAAATTGTAGCCACCCCAGCTCCCCCAGCTACCTGAATCCAGCCTGGACAAGGCCTAACTCTCTTCTCCTTTCCACCCCTCAGGTTAAAGTGTGCTAAGCACACTAGTTTGTGTTACTTGTTGCTTGTACAGTTTACTCAAGCATTGTTCATTACCTGTTACTATTGAATAACTTTTATTTATTTTTTCCATATACCTTGGACAGTATACTCTGTGTTACAAACATCTACCCTTGGCAACCACTACATTGATTTATTTGATATCTGTTAGATACCGACGAAAGGTGTAGTCTCTTTCTCTTCGCTCACTTCCCCTCAGTACTCCTGCTACTATGACCCTTACACTCACCTCTTTAAATGTCAAAGGCCTAAATTCACCTTTTAAACAAAATTTACTCTGGAAAGAAGCCCTAGCCCAACATATAGATATTCTCTGCGTACAAGAGACTCACTTTTCGAAACTCAAACAACCCTCATGTATCCATAAAAAATATCCTCATTGTTTCTTTGCAAATGCCCTTAAAAAAAAAAGAGGTGTGATGATCGCCATAAGCGCTGCAGTAAACTTTTTATTACACCACAGTGAATGTGATGAGGATGGCAGATATCTAATCCTCTCCGCCATAATTAATAACCTCCCTCTCACCATAGTTAATAGATATGCCCCTAATACAGCTCCGAAAAAATTCTACACATCCCTCTTTGCCAAACTAGAACCTTACAGATCCTCACCCTTTAATAATTTGTGGAGATTTTAATGATGTTGTCGATCCAGATCTAGATACCTCTAACATTATTAGGCATAGGCCCTCTATATTATCTGCCCTACTCAAAAGAGAAGACCTATATGACTCATGGAGGTGCCTACATGATGTGGAAAGAGACTACACCTTTTTCTCTCCCTCACATCAGTCTTACTCTCGGATTGATCTTTTCGTCACAGATAAATATCTACTTCAATCCATCACTGAATCCAGTATAGGAACAATTTCCTGGTCTGACCAAGCACCGGTCACAATCAAATTAGCCTCTTTTTCCCAAACTCCCAGACACACAATTTGGAGACTAAATACTTCCCTCCTTAACAATCCCACACTTGAGACTCAAATAAAATCCAAGATTGAGACTTATTTCCAAAATTATGTCAACTCTGTAACCGATCATGCTATTACTTGGAACGCCCACAAAGCCTGCCTACGAGGTCTGTTTATAAAACTTGGCGCCTGATCCAAAAAAAAAATCACTCTTTCATCACAGAGTCCCTACTGAACCGAATCCGTACTCTAGAAACAACCAATAAAAAATCCCCTTCCGAGACTATTTACTCAGAACTAAAACTCCTTAGATACCAGCTCAGTGAGCATCTTAGAAAGAACTTTTATTATTACATTAAGCGGCTCAAAATACAAACCTATATTGTGGCCAATAAACCAGGTGCCTTTATGGCTAAACAGTTTAAAAGACAACTTTCTAATAAAAAAAATTGCATTTCTCACAAACTCTCAAAACAAATGCATAACTAATCCCTTAGATATCGAAAATGAATTTAGCAACTTCTATACCAAACTCTACAATCTCACAGAAACTGAACCAATCCCCCTCCCCCCAGTCAAACAGCTTAAAATTTTTATCCTCCATTTCCCTGCCCTCTATTTCCCCAAAACAACTCGATCTTCTTGGAGAGCCTTTTTTTTCACTCTTAGAAATTCATAAACTCATCAAACAACTACCTCTACACAAGGCCCGGGTCCTGATGGATTCCCTAATGAGTACTATAAACGCTTTGCCGAACTGCTAGTCCCTCATCTTTGCAAGACTTATAACCAGTTCACCAGCACAGGCAACATCCCCAAGGAGTCCCTAGATGCGTTGGTGGTTACCATTCCTAAACCAGGAAAAGCAACAGATAACTCCACTAACTACAGACCAATATCCCTCCTAAATACGCACACTAATGCCCCGTACACACGGTCGGACTTTGTTCGGACATTCCGACAACAAAATCCTAGGATTTTTTCCAACGGATGTTGGCTCAAACTTGTCTTGCATACACAAAGTTGTCGGAAAATCCGATCGTTCTAAACGCGGTGACGTAAAACACATACGTCGGGACTATAAACGGGGCAGTGGCCAATAGCTTTCATCTCTTTATTTATTCTGAGCATGCGTGGCACTTTGTCCGTTGGATTTGTGTACACACGATCGGAATTTCCGACAACGGATTTTGTTGTCGGAAAATTTTATATCCTGCTCTCAAACTTTGTGTGTCGGAAAATCTGATGGAAAATGTGTGATGGAGCCTACACACGGTCGGAATTTCCGACAACAAGGTCCTATCACACATTTTCCATCGGAAAATCCGACCGTGTGTACGGGGCATAAGCGTTATGCTAAACTTCTAGCACAATGCCTCGCAACAGTTATCCCCCTACTTGTACACTCAGACCAAGTTGGCTTCGTACCAGGCAGGCAGGCCTCAGATGGCACCAGGCGGTTTATCAACCTAATACAATGGGTGGAACATAACCAAATGCTTTCTATCTTCCTATCTTTGGATGCAGAGAAGGCATTCAATAGAGTCTACTGGCCCTACATGGAAGCAGTCCTCTGTAAGTTTGGAATATCAGGTACCTTCCTATCAGCAATACTAAGTTTATATACTCAAGCTTCTGCCCGCGTATGGACTTCTGGTGGTGTAACTACCCCATTTAAAATCACCAATGGCACCAGACAAGGTTGCCCCTTGTCCCCCTTAATATTTGCCATGGTAATGGAACCGTTAGCACAGGCCATTAGATCGGAACCGTTGATATCAGGAATAACAATTGGAAATACCAACCACAAAATTGGCCTCTACGCCGTTGATGTCATTATTGCCCTGACAAATCCCAAGGTTTCCCTCCCTGCAGTTCAAGACATCTTAGACTCATTTAGCTCAATAACCCTCTACAAGCTAAATCATAGTAAATCCCTCATGCTCAACCTGGGACTAGACCATCCAACTACTCAATCTATCTTCAGCAATTTCCCCTTCGCTTGGGCCCCCAACTCCTTCTTACCTTATCTAGGAATCCAATTAACGGTACCCAACCAAATCTTACTTAGGACTAATTTGGAAGATCTTGTGGGCAGGCTCGTGCAGCTAGCAAAAGACTTGAGCCATATTCCTGCCTCATGGGCTGGAAGGATTGCTCAGGCCAAAATGTATCTACTTCCACAAAAAATATACCTATTCCATACAATTACTCTTCCATTGGTATAAAATCAAATAAGAAATCTTCAAGAAATTATTAACAGCTTTATATGGCAACAAAAACGCCCTAGAGTCAAGAAGACCATACTCTTGAACCCAGTCCAACAGGGAGGCCTAGGTGCTCCAGACATTCAAGCATATTACCGAGCAACAATCCTTGATCAACTAAAAGCATGGTGGTCGGATCAACACCAAACCACATGGAAGCAAATAGAAGCTACCGTACTCCTTGCAAAACCTAAACATGTTTTGGCCGCTACCTGGATTAATTTTAAACCAAAGCACTACATATTGGGCACCATCACCGCCTCACTAAGGGTATGGGCTGCAATCTCGCAAATTAACTTAGGCATATCACTGGATACCCTATCAACACTACCCATTGAAGCAATAGCCCTTCTGACACCAGACTTACAGAATGGATAAATGCCGGTATTTCCAATATAGGTATGCTTATTTCCCCCTCGGGCCTGCACCCCTTCTCCCACCAGCAACATCACTTTGGTCTATCCCCTAATTCTTTTTTTATTCACCTCCAGATAAGATCCCTTCTTTCTAAACTTTGCTGGTCGAAAACAGATTCTCTTTCACACGTTCTGCTCAAATTTTATAACACCAATGACTCTAAAGTGAAAGGAATCTTCCTTTCTTACAAGCTGCTCCCTATACCAACCTCGGATCTACTATCCTCAGCCATCCAATACTGGTCATCCTACATAGCTCAGCCACCTTTGAAGGACCTTTGGCTGAAGGCTCTCATAACTCTCCTACGTCTATCTCACTGCATTACTCATTGGGAATCCTTACAGAAACTCTTCCATAGATGGTATTTTACCCCGAAAAGATTGGCGAGGATTTACCCCTCCACTTCTCCTAAATGTTGGAGAGGTTGCGACAAAATTGGATCCCTATCTCACATCTGGCGGGATTGCCCACCCATCAAAAATTTCTGGGAAAAAGTAAAGAAACTAATCTATTCATTGTGTGACATAACCATCTCAATGTCCCCACTAGACTTACTTCTGGGTTTGTCAATTCCCTCCTGGCCTAGACACTTGCAAACGCTGGTAACATACATCCTAATAGCAGCCTGGTTGGCAATTGCAAGAAAGTGGAAGTCAATTCACCCACCCCTTGTAAAAGACGCCATTTGAATACTCAACTCCCATTTCCTGATGGAATATTCATTTGCCAAAGCAAACTTCTCTACAACCTGCTTTACCAAATCATGGGAAAAGTGGATCGCTGATCGCAGAAGCGCACCCTTGTTAGAAAAAAAAGCATTATGGACTCACATGTCCCAATTACCATCTTTAGACAAATTGTCAAGCTTTTACCAAACTCTCTAACCAGTCTAACTTCCCACCATTCCCCACTTAGTTCTTTCACTTCACCAACCCCTATATTCAAGTACCTGCATAAGGTTTTTAGGAGGTAGCCATAATATCCAAACCTCTCATAACCACAACAGATCTACCAAGTGTCTTCAGTAGTTTATCTGTTCCCTATTCGATAACGCTCTCCTCACAGTACTATTCTCTGCCTCTGTCTATATGTATGCTTGTTCTAAATTGTAAATTCTTGTTCTAAAGTTTTTTAACTTCTCACTCTCCGAAATAATGCAATGATATACAAGGTAATTATTCCTATTCTTTTACTGTTATGTACTTTGCGCCAGGGTATGCCCGTATGGCGCTGTTTTGTAAAACCTCTTTTTCATCTTGAACTCAATAAAAATAATGAAAAAAAAAAAAAACTTGCTGAACTCAATCCTGGATCAGCTATTTATGGTACCTCTTTTACTGCTTATGTACAAACTTATCTTGTGCATACATGCATTTCTGCCATAAAAAGGAACTCGCCCCCCCTTCCCCTGCCATTTTCTCCACAGTGCACAACCAGTTGCCATGGCGATTGTCAGGCGTCTTTTGTGAACAAGTGTTGACTATTGGGCTGTAGATGCACACCTCTATCAATCTAATCGTGCCAGTGTGTGGATGTGTACAGCCAGCATGAATAATCTTTTGTATTGTCCAGCATCTTTTGCTAAACTTGCAGTGAATCTGTGATATGTAAGTACTTTTTGGTCTTATGATTTGGTACCTTTTATATAAGGTTGTTGACAGTATTGATACCTATTGGATGTTGTCATGAAAACGTTACCATATACATATATTTATGTTGCAGACAAGAACATAATTACCACTCTATAACTACCCCTGAAGAAGGAATATGCATACCATTGCACAAATAATTTCTGAAACATGTCGGGTTTATGTGTCTAGAGAATTCAGCTGGCCAACCCCCTCCCAGTCTGGCCAGTGATCTTCTTGACTATTAGTTTGGGTCAATATGTACTAATTATTTCTTGTTTATGTTTATTCATTGACGCATTATTGCAATACATTTTAAAGCATTGTGTCTATATGTGATATAATATTTATATATTTTCTACCATTTTTTGTATTCAGTGGCTCTTTTGTGCCTTTTTTTTATTTTCCTTGATTACTTATACTTTACTTCTGCCATCAAAGTCCAAGGGGGCATCTTCCAATGCATTTGTTGCATGTTCTCTTTACATTTTTTATTAATAAGCTATATGTTTGTATGTTTTTTTTTTTTTTTTTTTTTTCTTAAATAATCTTTATTAACAATTCTTGATTTACATACAACATATTAAAACACCTACAGGTTTACATGCACATACTCCACTATTAAGGAGACATATTTCATATGGTACACTTATACAATCGGGAGCTATTTTTCCCCCAGCCCACCCTCCCTTCCCTTACCCACCCCCCACCCTAAGCCAGATCTTGCCATTTATTCCTGACACCCTAAGCTTAATAACCACGGGTTCCACATCTTTTCAAACTTTTTAAGGTTCCCTCTTCTAATATATAGGGCTCTCTCCTTCCATATTACCTCATTTATTGTTTTAACCCAGTCATCCACTGCCGGGGGAAAGACTGTTTGCCATCTCTGCATAATGAGTTTCCGGGCCTGGTAAAGGCACCTCAGAACGGCTATTTTAGCCGCTACCTCCTCTCGTCTCCATGTTCTGTATCCAAGAATGCAAAATCTGACGTCAATCTCCAGGGGGAGTCCCCATTTGCCCTCTATAGAGCCCACAACCCCCCGCCAGTAACGTACCAGCTTGGGACACCTCCATACCATGTGTATCAAATCGCCCTCTTCCCCACACCTGGGGCACTTGGCATCAGATCTTACACCGAAATGGAATTGTTTTTTTGGGGTGTAATATGCTCTATGTAGCAACATTAAGTGGGAGAGTCTCTGTGCAGGTGACACTGAAACCTCCTGTCCTACCTCCAGTATTTCCCTCCATTGTATATCTGTCAACTTTCCCACATCCTTTTCCCACCCCTCCCTACAGCCCAGATGCTCTGATCTAACAATGGCTTCCTTGCACAGCTGCACATATATTCCAGAGATAAAGCCCTTCATCTCCCCAGGTTTGATCACCCTTTGGAGCAATGCAGCCTCTGTCCAGGCTAGGGGCTTTACCCTAAATTGTACCTCCAGTGCCGCCCTCATTTGCAGATACCTGAAGAATGTTTGTCTTGGGATACTATATTCCCTTTGGAGGTCCTCAAAAGATTTCAATACCCTCCCTCTATACAGCTGGGATAGTCTATTTATACCCCACCTCGTCCATTCTTTAAATTCCCCCATAGCCACTATCTCCTGTAGGTTTCTGTTATGCCAGAGGGGAGCATATTCTGTGAACCCAACATATCCCATTAGGGTCTTTGTTGCCTTCCAGACTTTTGTTATTAGCTTAGTTGTAGGGCCACTACCAGATAGTGAATCTGCTTCCAATGCTTCCGCTACGATTTTATGTGGTGCCTCCAGGGTTAACAAACCTCTGTCAGCACTTCCACCCCCTACATGCTGCAACTGTGCTGCCAGAAAGTAGCACCTCGGATGCGGGAGGGCTATCCCCCCCTCTTTAACTGGTAATTGCAAACTCTGAAGGCTAATCCTGGCTTTCCCCCTCCTCCACAACAGCTCCCTAAAAAGTGAGTCGATCTTTTGGAACCACTTTTTGTTCAACCACACCGGAGAGTTGTGTAGCAGATACAGCAGTTGGGGCAACCAAACCATCTTGATCAGGTTGCCCCTTCCTGCTACAGATAGGGGCAACCGGCTCCAGATATCTATTTTACACCTAAATTTATCCAATAGTGGAACTAGGTTGTCTACAGTATATTGATTGGGGTCTTTTGACATATTTATGCCCAGGTAGCGAATCTTTGAGACTACTTTTAAATATGGGATTCCCAACATGTTTTTTTTTTAATAAACAAAATTTACACTCTAATGTCCCCCCACAATCACACGCTATTGTTATTATTATACATTTATATAGCTCTGACATATTCTGCAGTGCTGTACAGAGAACACTGAGCTATTTCCATATGCAAAGTTCATATAGAACACTTATGAGAGGGAAGTGAATCCTTCTCCCCATTTGTGCACAGTATTTGCTTTTTCTGGTGATTTTCTGATACTAGTTTGTTTCAACCAAATGTATTTCAGAACAAAAAAGTAAAAAAAAAAAAAAAAAAGGAAATGTATTTCCTAGAAGTTTTTGCTTTTCCTTATACTGTAGCTTGTTTACACCTCTCTGCTTGCTGTAACAATGATCATGATAATAATACATTCATCTCTAGTACGTTCTCATATTGTATATAAATGTGTTGGGAAAGAAAAGTGCAATATGCAGAGTTTTTGGATGTATAGCTCAGCAAGTCTTATGCAGCGTACACACGGTCGGACTTTTCGCCCGGACTTGTCCGGCGAACGCCGACGGACCAAATCCGGCGAACAGTCTGATCGTGTGTGGGCTTCACCGGACCTTTAGCAGACTTTTCCAGTCACAAATCTGACAGACTTTAGATTTGGAACATGCTTCAAATCTTTACGTCGTAACTCCGCCAGACCTAGAAATCCGCTTGTCTGTATACTAGTCCGACGGACAAAAAACGACGCTAGGGCAGCTATTGGCTACTGGCTATCAACTTCCTTATTTTAGTCCGGTGTACTTCATCACATATGAATACGTCGGACTTTGGTGTGATCGTGTGTAGGCAAGTCAGTTCGTTAAAAAGTCCATCAGAAGTCCGTCAAAAGTGCGTCCAAAGTCCGGTCGGCTTCCAGTTTTTTTTTTTTTTTTCTTTTGTCAAAGCTTAAAGGGGTTGTAAAGGTAAAAAGTTTTTAGCCATAGTGAATATAGTTGTTATTCATGCTTAAAATATTTAGTTACCTGTTAAATAATCATGCTGTTTCTCCTCTTCCTGGTTCCCTCTCTTGATTCTCACATGCGCAGTGCCGCTTTTTCACCATGTCACATAACGAGAATGAGCCTAGCTGTCCTTTTTATTATCTGGCTTGGATGAGCACACAACGCCCATTTAACACGCCCATTCCCTCCTCCCCAGCACGCCCATAACATAAATAAACAAATACTAGTAACTATTGAAAAAAACTATTGGAAAAAATGCAGCAAATAAAGGAGCAGGGTTAAGGCGGGGCTGGGCAGCTTAGAAGGTCATTCAGTACAATAACAAGGCATGGGAGGCGGAGCTACAGCATCTTAGACACGCCCGTGGATCCCCTGCCTCCCCTGCCTGTGAACGTACACAGCATCTCCCCGCAGGGATGTAGTCCCAAGGGAGGGGGCGAGCACGCTGACTAACCCCCAGCTAGAACGGCTTGGATGATGGGGGCAAGCTGACAGAGGAGGAACAGGAAGTGAGAAATTCAGACAAAGAAAAAATACATTTAGAAGGGAAATCGAAGGAAACGGTAAGTGAACCAACAATGCACTAGCTTAAAGGAACCTAATTAGAAAATAAAAAACAAACCTTTACAACCCCTTTAATTGAACAAACTGAAGTTTTAGTAAATCATGCCCACAGTGTCATAATGTGAATTTTCCCTTAATGCCTACGCATCTGGTCACATGATCCCTTCTGAGGGGAAGGATTGGCCAGCCTGGACACTCATCTGCCTCCTAAGCACATAACCCTATATATCTCAATGAATACATTTCCAGTTCTCTTACCAGAATTGCACACGGGGCTGTCTCTCTTCTCACCTGTATAAATATGAAATAGGAAACTAATGAAACAGAATGATAAAAAAAAAACATAACCAAACCCAAACACTGTAGTTTTCAAACTCCTCCCCGATATATGCAACAACATCTCCATGCTGTTAAATTACAAAGATAAATACAGCATAATACAACCATGCCATAGTTTGTTGAATTTGTCAGTGGTGTCACTAGGCTTGGTGTAGCCTGGTGTTGTCTATATTATAGAATATTAATATTGTCAATATTTTTTTTCCCCATATAACAGTTCATATAATGTTCAATAGTAGTGCTGTTAACAACTACCAAGCAACTAGCATATTTGAATAACAATATCATATACAAATAACAGAACTCAAAGTTTAAACATGGTCATGGGGGAGGGGGGTTAAATTTAAATGCCATTCAATCCTAGCCTCCTCCACTGCCCAATTGTTGATCACATACCTGATCAGAGGTTCCCGTGCTGCTCTCTCTCCCTCCAGGCTGCAACTTTGCTTGTATTGTGGGCAGAGATATCTCCTCATACAGCACAGTGTTCCTTTCATTGCTGTGCGCTGGAATGCAGATGTCGTTCCAGTGCCCGGCATCTTACTGCATGCTATTCTGGGCACAAGGATTGTTGGTAGACATCACTACTGTTGTCCCCACAGCTCAGATCCAAGGACATAGCTGCAGGACAGCTGGCAAAGTGGAAGGTATGCTCTCTTACTGCTGTGCGTATCAGTGCATGGAGGAGACAGACTGCGGCACTGTGGATGGTCGCACTGGAGTGGTTTGAGCCCTCCTGACCGCCCATTATCTATCCCTTGTACGTGATGGTGTCACCCCTCTGGCAGGTGACACCCGGGTGCGCACCCACCATAGCCACGCCACTGAAATGTGTTCAATATTCTAATGCGGTCTTTCTTAACCCTAGGGTTCTGCCAGAGGTTGCTAGGGAATCCTTGAGCATGAAACAATTTCTGGCACCAATTATCTTTTTAGCTATATATAAGGGGGACTCTTTCCAATGCCTGCAATCTGTAGGAAGTAGGGATGAGCCGAACACCCCCCGGTTCGGTTCGCACCAGAACCCGCGAACGGACCGCAAGTTCGCACGAACGTTAGAACCCCATTGACGTCTATGGGACTCGAACGTTCAAAATCAAAAGTGCTCATTTTAAAGGCTAATTTGCATGGTATTGTCCTAAAAAGGGTTTGGGGACCCGGGTCCTACCCCAGGGGACATGTATCAATGCAAAAAAAACTTTTAAAAACGGCCGTTTTTTCGGGAGCAGTGATTTTAATGATGCTTAAAGTAAAAAAAAAAAAGTGAAATATTCCTTTAAATATCGTACCTGGGGGGTGTCTATAGTATGCCTGTAAAGTGACGCGTGTTTCCCATGTTTAGAACAGTCCCTGCACCAAATGTCATTTTTAAAGGAAAAAATCTCATTTAAAACTGCTTGCGGGTTTAATGTCATGTCGGGTCATGGCAATATGGATGAAAATCAGTGAGACAAACGGCATGGGTACCCCCCAGTCCATTACCAGGCCCTTTGGGTCTTGTATGGATATTAAGGGGAACCCCGCACCCAAATTAAAATAAGGAAAGGTCCCTATATACTCTGAACAGCAGTATTCAGGCGGTGCAAACAAGACAGGGACTGTAGGTTTGTTGTTAAGTAGAATCTGTTTGTAATTTTGAACATTTTTAATGTGTTTAGCTCCAGCCAAAAAATCTTTTCTAAGCTTTTTGGAAAACATAGGGAAGGGTTATCACCCCTGTGACATTTGTTTTGCGTCTTTCCTCCTCTTCAGAAGATTTCACCTCACTTTTTTGTCCCAATGAAAAATGTTTTTGGAAAATTTGGGTTTTTTTGTGGAACAAGGATTGGAAAGCATCAGTGGAAAGGAGAAATTGTTTTCCCATATTAACTCTTACAGGAGAGAATTTCCCTTCCTTAGGGGTAGATTTCATCTCACTTCCTGTTGTCTCCTTCCGTTTGCAAGTAGGAGTCGTTTGTAAGTTAGATGTTTGAAAGTAGGGTCCTGCCCTATATACTCAGCAGAAATTTGGGCCTTAGGTGTTGCTGTGGCCAAAACACTGTAAGCCCTCACAGGGCCCTGCTGTGAAATATTAGATCAAGAATTGTAATTACATGCCCCTGTTGAACAGGAGCTGAAAAATTAGGCCTTAGGCACTGGTGCTGGTGCCACAACACTGCAACCCCTCACAGACACTCTAGTTGGAACGCAGGAACGAGCCCTGCTGCAAAGTATTGCATCAAAAATTGTAATTACACGCCCCTGTTAGACAGGGGCAGAAAAATTGGGTCTTAGGCACTGGTGCTGGTGCCACAACACTGCAACCCCTCACAGACACTCTAGTTGAAACGCAGGAACAAGCCCTGCTGCAAAGTATTGCATCAAAAATTGTAATTACACGCCCCTGTTAGACAGGGGCTGAAAAATTGGGTCTTAGGCACTGGTGCTGGTGCCACAACACTGCAACCCCTCACAGACACTCTAGTTTGAATGCAGGAACGAGCCCTGCTGCAAAGTATTACATCAAAAATTGTAATTACACGCCCCTGTTAAACAGGGGCTGAAAAATTGTGCCTTAGGCACTGGTGGTGGCGCCCAGAACCAAAAATGTTCTTACAAGCTATCAGCGTGATGATTGAGGAGGAAGAGGATAATTACTCAGGGATAGTCACTCAGCATCAGCATAGGCAGTCTTTGAAGGGATCTGAGATTTCAAAAAAATTATTCGGTTACATCTGCATCAGGTGCTTGGTAGCTGGTGGTGATCCAAGACTGATTCATTTTTATGAAGGTCAGCCGATCGACCGAGTCGGTGGACAGACGCACCCTGTGATCGGTTACCACGCCTCCAGCAGCACTGAATGTGCGTTCCGAAAGAACGCTGGATGCAGGACAGGCCAGTAGCTCAATTGCATACTGTGCAAGCTCTGGCCAGTGATCCATCCTCAAGACCCAGTAACCCAGAGGATTTTCGGTGGGAAAGGTGTCCAAGTCTGATCTTGCCCCTAGGTATTCCTGCACCATGTAAAACAGACGCTGGCGATGGTTGCTGGAACCGATCATACCTTGGGGCTGCGGACCAAAAAATTGTCTGAACGCATCGGTCAGACGGCCACCTTCTCCACCGCTCCTTCTTTGACTGACCGAAGCCTCAGCAACACGTTGTCCAGAAACAGGAGTTTGTAACCTCCCAGTCTCTGGGAACGCGTTGCACAGACCTTTCTGCAAGGCCTCCCGAAGATGTTTCACCCTCTGCTCCCTCTGCGATGGCAAGATAAGGTCCGCAACCTTACCCTTGTAACGTGGATCAAGGAGGGTTGCCAGCCAGTATTGGTCCTTCTCCTTGATACCACGAATACGAGGATCCTTACGCAGGCTTTGCAGGATCAGGGAGGCCATGCAGCGTAGGTTTGCTGAGGCATTCGGTCCGGAGTCCTCTGGGTCACTAAGGACAACAACGTCCGCAGCCACCTCCTCCCAGCCACGTACAAGTCCATGTGTTCCTTGGGACTGATCCCTTAAAGACTGCTGATGCTGAGTGCCAGGCTCCACCTCCATACTGACACAATCTTCCTCCTCCTCCTCCTCCTCCTCCTCGTCCTCTTCCTGTGTGATCGGCGGGCACGCAGGAACACTGTCTGGATAAAGGGGGCCTTGAGAGCTAAGGAAGTCCTCCTCTTCCTGCCTCTGTTCTGCCTCAAGTGCCCTGTCCATTATTCCACGCAGCGTGTGCTCCAACAGGTGGACAAGGGGGACAGTGTCACTGATGCATGCACTGTCAGTGCTCACCATCCTCGTGGCCTCCTCGAATGGTGACAGGACAGTGCATGCATCCCTGATCATGGCCCACTGGCGTGGGGAAAAAAAACCAAGGTCCCCTGACCCTGTCCTGGTGCCATAGTCGCACAGGTACTCATTGATGGCCCTCTGCTGCGTGTGCAGCCGCTGCAGCATGGCCAACGTCGAGTTCCACCTGGTGGGCATGTCACAGATTAGGCGGTTCTTGGGCAGGTTAAACTCCTTTTGGAGGTCCGTCAGCCGAGCACTGGCATTATATGACCGGCGGAAATGCACACAGACTTTCCTGGCCTGCCTCAGGACATCCTGTAAGCCCGGGTACCTGCCCAAGAACCGCTGCACCACCAAGTTAAGGACGTGAGCCAAACAGGGCACATGGGTCAGTTGTCCCTGTCGGAGGGCAGAGAGGAGGTTGGTGCCATTGTCGCAAACCACCATTCCTGCCTTAAGTTGGCGTGGCGTCAACCACCTCTGAACCTGCCCCTGCAGAGCTGACAGAACCTCTGCCCCAGTGTGGCTCCTGTCCCCCAAGCACACCAGCTCAAGCACCGCATGGCATCTTTTGGCCTGCGTACTTGCGTAGCCCCTTGAACGCCTACGGAGCACCGCTGGTTCCGAGGAAGAGGCCATGGAGGAAGAAGAAGAGGAGGGGGTGGAGGAGAGAGGTGTGTCACAATCAGCATTTTGGAGGCGTGGTGGCGGAACAACCTCCAACACTACTGCACCTTGTCCTGCATCCTTCCCAGCTGCCAGCAGAGTCACCCAATGCGCCGTGAAACTTAAGTAACGTCCCTGTCCATGCCTGCTGGACCATGAGTCAGCGGTAATATGCACCTTACAGCTGACCGCCCTGTCCAGCGAGGCATGGACATTGCCTTCCACATGCCGGTAGAGAGCCGGAATCGCCTTCCGTGAGAAAAAGTGGCGTTTGGGTACCTGCCACTGAGGAACCGCACATTCCACAAACTCACGGAAGGGGGCAGAGTCTACCAACTGAAAAGGCAGCAGTTGAAGTGCTAGCAATTTTGCCAAGCTAGCATTCAACCGCTGGGCATGTGGATGGCTGGGAGCAAACTTCTTTCGGCGGTGCAGCAGCTGGGGCAGGGAAATTTGCCTGGTACAATCTGACGTCGGTGTACCAAAAGCAGATTGCCCATAAGTACTTGGCTGTGACACACCTAATTCTACACCTTCATTCCTCTCACTGCAGGTCGCAGAGAGGACTGAAGGTCTAGTGGGGTTGGAAATCTCAGCTGATGAGGAGCAAGGAGAGATCGTCTTTGTTCTTTGGTGTGGGTCTTTTAGATACGCTTGCCAACGAACTGCATGGCAGGTCAACATATGTCTGGTCAAGCATGTGGTACCCAAGCGGGAGATGTTTTGGCCACGCGAGATACGCTTGAGACATATGTTGCAAATAGCAGCGGTGCGATCTGATGCACTCGTCTCAAAAAAGGCCCACACCAAAGAACTTTTTGAATAACGCGCAGAGACTGCAGCGCCCTGCACATGTGGAGCTTTGGGGTGTGATGCAGTCAATGTGCTGCCCTTAGGCTGGCCCCTGGAGGGCATCCTGCCTAGTTGGTGATGTGCCACCTCCTCCTCCTCCTCCTCCTCCTCCTCCTCTCTCCTATCAGGCACCCACGTTGAGTCAGTGACCTCATCATCCCCTCCCTCCTCATCACTGGAGCAAACCTGGCAGTATGCTGCAGCAGGGGGAGCATGACTGCCAGATTGCTGTCCTTCTTGGGCACCCCCTCTGTCCGTGCTCATGTTACTGCCTTCATTGAGCTCAGTATCATCATCAGAGCCTTCCAAACGCTGGGCATCCTCCTGGAGCATGTACCCAACACTGTGGTCAAACAGTTCGAGGGAATCCTCATGAGGACATGGTGGAGCTAGGGAAGGAGTCACTGATGACATTGAGCTGAGGGAAGAGGCCGCTGCTTTGCCAGACAAAGCACCCTGGGCATGGGTGAGAGAGGATGAGGAGGATGAGGACGGCTTGGTCATCCACTCGACCAAGTCTTCCGCATGTTGCGGCTCAACACGGCCAGCTGCCGAAAAAAAGGCCAAGCGTGTCCCATGGCCACGTGCTGATGAGGATGCACCGTCTCCACGACCAGCACTAGACACAGAGCCTGCTTGCCCTCTCTTATTGGCTTGTGACTGTCTGCCTCTCCTTCTTGGCCTTCCAGACATACTAATGGCCTGTAGCTGCACTAAGCTGGGATAGAACACCTGTAATTTTCTTCAGGTAGTTTTATATACTGTAACCAGACAAGCCTGCCTGTCAGTAGGAAGATAACAGGAACGGATCTAGCTGAACACTGTGAGCAGGACGTACTGCACTAAATGTATATAGCAGGAACGGATCTAGCTGAACACTGTGAGCAGGACGCACTGCACTGAATGTAAATAGCAGGAACGGATCTAGCTGAACACTGTGAGCAGGACGCACTGCACTGAATGTAAATAGCAAGAACGGATCTAGCTGAACACTGTGAGCAGGACGCACTGCACTGAATGTAAATAGTCTAGCTGCCTGACCGTGGTACTAATAGGATCAAAAAGAACACCTGTAATTTTCTTAAGGTAGCTTTATATACTGTAACCAGACAAGCCTGCCTGTCAGTAGGAAGATAACAGGAATGGATCTAGCTGAACACTGTGAGCAGGACACACTGTACTAAATGTAAATAGTCTAGCTGCCTGACCGTGGTACTAATAGGATCAAAAAGAACACCTGTAATTTTCTTCAGGTAGCTTTATATACTGTAACCAGACAAGCCTGCCTGTCAGTAGGAAGATAACAGGAAGGATCTAGCTGAACACTGTGAGCAGGACGTACTGCACTAAATGTATATAGCAGGAACGGATCTAGCTGAACACTGTGAGCAGGACGCACTGCACTGAATGTAAATAGCAGGAACGGATCTAGCTGAACACTGTGAGCAGGACGCACTGCACTGAATGTAAATAGCAGGAACGGATCTAGCTGAACACTGTGAGCAGGACGCACTGCACTGAATGTAAACAGCAGGAACGGATGTAGCTAAACACTGTGAGCAGGACGCACTGCACTGAATGTAAATAGCAGGAACGGATCTAGCTGAACACTGTGAGCAGGACGCACTGCACTGAATGTATATAGCAGGAACGGATGTAGCTGAACACTGTGAGCAGGACGCACTGCACTAAATGTAAATACCAGGAACGGATCTAGCTGAACACTGTGAGCAGGACGCACTGCACTGAATGTAAATAGCAGGAACGGATCTAGCTGAACACTGTGAGCAGGACGCACTGCACTGAATGTAAATAGTCTAGCTGCCTGACCGTGGTACTAATAGGATCAAAAAGAACACCTGTAATTTTCTTAAGGTAGCTTTATATACTGTAACCAGACAAGCCTGCCTGTCAGTAGGAAGATAACAGGAACGGATCTAGCTGAACACTGTGAGCAGGACACACTGTACTAAATGTAAATAGTCTAGCTGCCTGACCGTGGTACTAATAGGATCAAAAAGAACACCTGTAATTTTCTTAAGGTAGCTTTATATACTGTAACCAGACAAGCCTGCCTGTCAGTAGGAAGATAACAGGAACGGATCTAGCTGAACACTGTGAGCAGGACACACTGTACTAAATGTAAATAGTCTAGCTGCCTGACCGTGGTACTAATAGGATCAAAAAGAACACCTGTAATTTTCTTAAGGTAGCTTTATATACTGTAACCAGACAAGCCTGCCTGTCAGTAGGAAGATAACAGGAACGGATCTAGCTGAACACTGTGAGCAGGACACACTGTACTAAATGTAAATAGTCTAGCTGCCTGACCGTGGTACTAATAGGATCAAAAAGAACACCTGTAATTTTCTTAAGGTAGCTTTATATACTGTAACCAGACAAGCCTGCCTGTCAGTAGGAAGATAACAGGAACGGATCTAGCTGAACACTGTGAGCAGGACACACTGTACTAAATGTAAATAGTCTAGCTGCCTGACCGTGGTACTAATAGGATCAAAAAGAACACCTGTAATTTTCTTAAGGTAGCTTTATATACTGTAACCAGACAAGCCTGCCTGTCAGTAGGAAGATAACAGGAACGGATCTAGCTGAACACTGTGAGCAGGACACACTGTACTAAATGTAAATAGTCTAGCTGCCTGACCGTGGTACTAATAGGATCAAAAAGAACACCTGTAATTTTCTTAAGGTAGCTTTATATACTGTAACCAGACAAGCCTGCCTGTCAGTAGGAAGATAACAGGAACGGATCTAGCTGAACACTGTGAGCAGGACACACTGTACTAAATGTAAATAGTCTAGCTGCCTGACCGTGGTACTAATAGGATCAAAAAGAACACCTGTAATTTTCTTCAGGTAGCTTTATATACTGTAACCAGACAAGCCTGCCTGTCAGTAGGAAGATAACAGGAACGGATCTAGCTGAACACTGTGAGCAGGACGTACTGCACTAAATGTATATAGCAGGAACGGATCTAGCTGAACACTGTGAGCAGGACGCACTGCACTGAATGTAAATAGCAGGAACGGATCTAGCTGAACACTGTGAGCAGGACGCACTGCACTGAATGTAAATAGCAGGAACGGATCTAGCTGAACACTGTGAGCAGGACGCACTGCACTGAATGTAAATAGCAGGAACGGATCTAGCTGAACACTGTGAGCAGGACGCACTGCACTGAATGTAAATAGCAGGAACGGATCTAGCTGAACACTGTGAGCAGGACGCACTGCACTGAATGTAAATAGCAGGAACGGATCTAGCTGAACACTGTGAGCAGGACGCACTGCACTGAATGTAAATAGCAGGAACGGATCTAGCTGAACACTGTGAGCAGGACGCACTGCACTGAATGTAAACAGCAGGAACGGATGTAGCTAAACACTGTGAGCAGGACGCACTGCACTGAATGTAAATAGCAGGAACGGATCTAGCTGAACACTGTGAGCAGGACGCACTGCACTGAATGTAAATAGCAGGAACGGATGTAGCTGAACACTGTGAGCAGGACGCACTGCACTAAATGTAAATACCAGGAACGGATCTAGCTGAACACTGTGAGCAGGACGCACTGCACTGAATGTAAATAGCAGGAACGGATCTAGCTGAACACTGTGAGCAGGACGCACTGCACTGAATGTAAATAGCAGGAACGGATCTAGCTGAACACTGTGAGCAGGACGCACTGCACTGAATGTAAATAGCAGGAACGGATCTAGCTGAACACTGTGAGCAGGACGCACTGCACTGAATGTAAATAGCAGGAACGGATCTAGCTGAACACTGTGAGCAGGACGCACTGCACTGAATGTAAATAGCAGGAACGGATCTAGCTGAACACTGTGAGCAGGACGCACTGCACTGAATGTAAATAGCAGGAACGGATCTAGCTGAACACTGTGAGCAGGACGCACTGCACTGAATGTAAATAGCAGGAACGGATCTAGCTGAACACTGTGAGCAGGACACACTGCACTAAATGTAAATAGTCTAGATAGAAGATAACAGGAACGGATCTAGCTAAACTGAATACAGTGTATATATATATATGCAACACCTGGGATGCATATATATACACAATACACTGTAAGTGCAGCTAACTGACTGACTGTTCTGCCTAATCTATCTAACTCAAATCAAATGACACTGTCTCTCTCTCTCTCTATCTCTCAGCACACCGGAACACACACTACACAGGGCCGCCGTGCAGGCGGCCTTATATAGTGTGGGGTGTGTACTAAATCCCCTGAGCCATAATTGGCCAAAGCCACCCTGGCTTTGGCCAATTACAGCTCTCTCTACTGACGGCGCTGTGATTGGCCAAGCATGCGGGTCATAGTGCATGCTTGGCCAATCATCAGCCAGCAATGCACTGCGATGCCGCAGTGAATTATGGGCCGTGACGCGCCACACGAATTTGGCGCGAACGGCCCATATCGTTCGCAATTCGACGGACGGTCGAACAGCCGATGTTCGAGTCGAACATGGGTTCGACTCGAACACGAAGCTCATCCCTAGTAGGAAGCAATATTCCCACTGACCATCACACTAATATACTGTGAGCTATATTGATTATTAACAAGGGTTCCATTAAACCAAAATGTTATTTCAAGAGTTACTTTAAGTTACAAAGGTTGAAAAAGGCTGTTCTAATGGAAATACATTTAAAGGTAAACACAACAGGAGTGACAGGAAATCTCCCAAAAATTATGTGAAATACAGATTTTTTACAGGTATCCCCACTGGAAGATGTTCACTATTTTCCTTCCCTGGTCATATAAGCCAGTGCGAGGGGATGACACAAAAGGTGGCTGCCTTGGGCACTTCAACAGGAGAGGGGTGCAAAAAGGCAAGACCTTCAACCTATGGTGTTGAGGATTAGGGATGAGCCGAACACCCCCCTGTTCGGTTCACACCAGAACATGCAAAACATTTGTTCGAACATGCGAACACCGTTAAAGTCTATGGGACACGAACATGAATAATCAAAAGTGCTAATTTTAAAGGCTTATATGCAAGTTTACTGACACATAATCACACACATAGGTTGGACTTGATGGACTTGTGTCTTTTTTCAACCTCACCTACTATGTAACTATGTAAGTTATTGTCATAAAAAGTGTTTGGGGACCTGGGTGTTAAAGGGGGCTTCCAGATTCCTATAAACCCCCTGCCTGCAGACCCCCACAACCACTGGGCAAGGGTTGTGGGGATAAGGCCCTTGTCCCCATCAACATGGGGACAAGGTGTTTTGGGTGGGCTACCCCAAAGCACCCTCCCAATGTTGAGGGCATGTGGCCTGGTATGATTCAGGAGGGGGGGACCGCTCTCTTGTCCCCCCTCCTTTCCTGTGGCCTGCCAGGTTGCGTGCTCAGATAAGGGTCTGGTATGGATTTTTGGGGGACATCCCACGCCATTTTTTTATTTTGGCACGGGGTTCCCCTTAAAATCCATATCAGACCTGAAGGGTCTGGTTTAGATTTTGAGGGGGACTCCACACCATTTTTTTAAAAATTTTGGCCGGGGTTCCCCTTAATATCCTTACCAGACCTGAAGAGCCTGGCATGGAATTTAGGGGGAGACCCCACGTCATTTTTTTTTAAATTTTGGTTTGAGGTTCCACTGTGGGGGAATTCCCATGCCGTTTTTATCAATGAACATTTATGTGTATTCATTAATAGTTCATATTAATTAATTATGCAATTCATTAATAGCCGCTAGTAGTTTTAAATGACTTTTTTTCCTTTGAAATGTCATTTTGCTGTTAGACTGTTCTAAACACGGGAAACATGCACCCCTTTACAGGCATACTATAGACATCCCCCAGGTACGAAATTTAAAGGAATATTACACTTTTATTGTTTTACTTTAAGCATTTTTAAAATCACTGCTCCTGAAAAAATGGCCGTTTTTAAAACTTTTGTTTGCATTGATCCATGTCCCCTGGGGCAGGAACCAGGTCCCCAAACACTTTTTATGACAATAACTTGCATATAAGCCTTTAAAATTAGCACTTTTGATTTCTCCCATAGACTTTTAAAGGGTGTTGCGCAGCTTTCGAATTTGTCGCAAACACCCCAAATTGTTCGCTGTTCAGTGTACTGGCGAACAGCCGATGTTCGAGTCAAACATGAGTTCGACTCGAACTCGAAGCTCATCCCTATTGAGGATGTTCTCAGTCCATGGGGGAGTGCATTTTGGAATTTTCGTGTTGGTGCTAAAGGACCTTGTCCTAGCATCAGGGCTGGTGCAATGATTTTTGACACCCTAGGCGAAACCTCAGTTTGCCGCCCCCCTTGGCTCCACCCCTTGTTCCACCCCCTTTGCCCTGTCCATGTATACCCCACCTTTTTAATGAACAGCCCATCAAATGCAGCCTCACCAGCGCCCATCAATGCAGCCTCACCAGCGCCCATCAATGCAGCCTCACCAGCACCCATCAATGCAGCCTCACCTGTGCCCATCAAATGCAGCCTACCAGTGCGCATCAAATGCAGCCTACCAGCACCCATCAATGCAGCCTACCAGCGCCCATCAATGAACGTTTGCTTGTTTCCATTCATTCGGGAGTCAGGACTAATACACAATCCTCCACCGCCGCTGCGCCCTGACACTAGGTGCACTATGTACTGTTGCTGAGACTTAGTTGCTTGCTGCAGAGAGAAAAGAGTAGGAACACCAGTGGCCGGGCATCCTAGGCAGTAGGGATGAGCATGATGTTCGAGTTGAACGTAAGTTCGACTCGAACATCGGGTGTTCGCCTGTTCTCCGAATAGCGAACAATTTGGGGTGTTCGTGGCAAATTTGAAAGCCGCAGAACACCCTTTAACAGTCTATGGGGGAGAAATCAAAAGTGCTAATTATAAAGGCTTATATGCATGGTATTGTCATAAAAAGTATTTGGGGGCCTGGGTCCTTCCCCAGGGAACATGTATCAATGCAAAAAAAGTTTTAAAAATGGCCATTTTTTCGGGAGCAGTGATTTTGAAATGCTTAAAATGAAACAATAAAAGTGAAATATTCCTTTAAATTTCATACCTGGGGGGTGTCTATAGTATGC
This sequence comes from Lithobates clamitans, assembly GCA_037952925.1. Classification (NCBI taxonomy): domain Eukaryota; kingdom Metazoa; phylum Chordata; class Amphibia; order Anura; family Ranidae; genus Lithobates; species Lithobates clamitans. The sequence goes on from JBBGZY010002913.1 coordinate 831,393, forward strand.
TTGTAAAGTGGCGCATGTTTCCCATGTTTTGAACAGTCCCTGCAAAAAATGACATTTCTAAAGGAAAAAGGTCATTTAAAAGTACTCGCGGCTGGGCGCATGCGCGGTAGCTCGCAAGATGGCCGCGGCCTGCTAGAGCTCCGCTCCACCACAGCCCTGTGATCGCCGCCGGAGCCCGCAAAACGACCCCACGATCCTGTCACCGGGTGGATCGGGTGGGGGAGACATCAGGGAATCATCTGATGTCAGCGGCGCAAGTGAGGAGGAACCTGAGCGAACGGATGGCCTCGGCGGCCGCTCCCCTCAGCTATGCTAAGATGGCGGCCAGAGGCCTACTCAGCGCGGAGGAAGCTGAGGCATCTATAGCAGATCAAGACTTGCCACCACCGCAATCTCCAGGTATCTCCTCTCCCCCCCGGGAATGGGCTGCTTCCCCTGCTTCCACGGAGTCCCTTTTACACAGACTGAATGACGGTCTCCCCTCCACACCCCAGCTTGATCCGCACACAGGCATGCTCCTGTCAGTGAGCGAGGAAATGGCTTCCATCCCAGCCCCTAATGATTTCCCCTCCATGATGACAGCGTTCTCTCATCTGCTCTCTAAAAGTTTAGCAGCAAATGCAGCCCAAATTACATCATCCATCCATGCTGACCTGCAGCAAATAGGTTTGCGAATGGACACTATAGAAAAGAAGGCTGATCAATCAGTCGCAAGGATTAACCAGAATTCAGCCAGAATTCAGGACGTCCAAGACCATCTAGAAGTGGCGTTGGCAAAGATCGATGACCTTGAGAACAGGTCCAGACGTTATAACTTTAGACTCAGGGGGCTCCCTGAGTCTGAAAAGGATGTGCAGGCTGCTGTAAAATCCCTGCTCCAGGCTCTTATCCCAGGTATCCCTGAACACCGTTTGGAATTAGACAGGGCCCACAGAGCTCTTCAACCCCCCCGCTCGGATGGCCTCCCTCGAGACATCATAGTGAAACCACATTTTTATTCGGTGAAGGAGGAGGTCATGAAAAGGTCTAGGCTATCTGATAATCTCATGCTTCTTGGTCATAAAATCCAGGTGTTTGCGGATTTATCGCCATACACAGTACAGAAGAGGCGAGCACTGAAACCACTCTTGCAGGTTTTGATGGAAAAAGACATTACATACAGATGGTCTTTTCCGCTTCGTTTAAATTTCTCCTACAGAAAAAAGAGCCATGCCTTCTCATCGTTTGCTGAAGGGGAACGCCTGTTTCTGCACCTGGGCCTAATTGAGCAGGAACCCACCAGCTCCAAGTCAACAAAGGGATCTTCATCATCATCTAAAAGGCCTCCACCAGCTAGCCCGCTGCAACCCACTTGGCTTCAATCAAGCTACAAGCAATCAAAAGAAAATGCCCCGACATGATTCTCAGGCTGTATTCATCACTTTTCTTATTGTATGGAGACTTTCCTTTATTCCCCTCAGTCTGGCCACAGATGTCCCTCAGGACTTCCGGGACTAGCCCCTCACTTGAGGGCCCCCTTTGAACCGTGATCTTCACCATCTCTATCCAAGCGGGGGACTTAATCCAAGTTCATATCAGAATGGTTGTTACCTACACCCACTGAGGTCGGACATTGCTGAAGGGAAGGGTTGGGGGCAGTACTCTCCTACAGTCCCCCCTAGTTCACTTTCCTTCCATTTTCTGAAATCCTAGTTTATGCATTTAGGCCTCTCTAGCGCGGTTAGACGCTCTAAGGTAGGCGTAGTTCTTTTACACATTAAGGGACTCCCAAACAGGTCATGGGAGATCTAAGTTGGCTTATGTTTTTATTTATTTTTCATATACTTATCCCTCATCTCCCCTGGAGTTTCTGGTTCCCCCTTCACGCGGCTGGCGAGGGACACTTCGCGAGGGGCGAGAAGGGTGAATCACATAGGACCCACTCGTCTATGACTAGCTTTTGGTAGGTTGGCGCTTCCGGGTTCCCGGCCTTGAGAGCTGGGGATCGGGTTGCCGATCTGGCAGGTTTTTTGTAGTGGGGGGGGTTTTCCCCCCTTTTTTTTTATTTATTATTTACCTTTTTTCCTTTTTATTCACACCCGGTGACTCAAATATTTTTCAGTTGCACTATACCTGTTATTAGGTTGTTTAGGGCACTACATAGCATAGGCCTCCGTTTGGTCTTTAGTTGTACATTTATATTTTGGGCGTCGGGGCTGTGGTGGACCCAGCACGCCTCCAGCGGATCCCAGGTCCACAGTAGGTGTACCTGGTTTCCTTTCCAGATCCCCATAGTAGGGGTTTCTGGTCCTCTCAGGATCTGAGGGTTGAGGTGGCTAGCCCACTTCAACCCAGGGGTGGGAAGGGGTCCAAGGACCCTAAGGCTCATTGTTATCAGGGAATGTACTGGATTGCTATACATATATCTCTGCCTAACATAATATTTTTTTTGCCTCTCTTCTTTTCTCATCTTCTTCCTCCCTTCTCTTTACTTCTCTTGGCTCATCTGTGCTCTCCAAGGTTCCGGATGGTCTCGTGTCCTCTCACCGCAGGTCCAGATTATCTTTTCCATGGGTTCGTGTGGCTGCTTGACTTGATATCTCTGCCCGCATGGGGTAAGTCAAAAATTCTCATTATAGGGGCACCCCCTCTGGTTCATGGCTGACACGCAAGGTCCTTCCCCCTCCCTTTACATATTATCCCATAACACACAGGGACTCAACTCCCCCGTTAAACGTAGGAAACTGTTCCAATTATATCACACCATGCATGCAGATGTATTACTCCTTCAGGAGACCCATTTCCCTTCCACTTATAAGCCCTCCTTTCTCCACCAATGCTTCCCACAATTTTTTTAGCTTCCGGAGAAAATAAAACTAAAGGAGTAGCCATCTGCTTTGCCAAACACATCAACATCTCACAATCAGCTATAATAACTGACCCTCGAAGCCGATATATTCTGGTGTCTGGCCATATAGACGGTGAACTCTACACGTTTGTCTCCTACTATTCTCCTAATAAAGGACAAAAAAACTTCTTTGAAACACTACTACACAAAATAAAACCCCACCTACGAGGCAGGATCATTGTTGGGGGAGACTCGAACACGGCATTCGACTCTTCTATTGACAAATCTGCTGGGAATAGGCCGACTTCTAGACGCCCCTCCAAACAAAGTGTTAAAATTGCGAAGCTGCTTTATGAGGAGGGACTGATTGATGTCTGGAGGGAAACTAACCCACGTAAGAGAGATTATACCCACTTTTCAGCACCGCATAATTCCTACGCCAGGATAGACCACATTTTCTCTCGATCAGCTTCTATTCCCCTAATCAGAAGATCTAGGATAGTAGATACCCCCTTGTCAGATCATTCGATGGTGACTCTCCTCATGCAGAGGTCTGGGGGGGCAGGGGGCCCGCCTCGCTGGCGCCTGCAGGAATCACTCTTGAGTGACCCGGTACAATGCTCCTTATTGGAAGAGGCCATCAAAGAATACTTCCAAATTAATGCAACCGGTGAGGTCTCCCCGGTAACAGTATGGGCGGCACACAAGTCAGTAATTAGAGGGAAGTTAATCCAGATGTCTTCCAAACTTAAAACCGAACACAGAATAGACACAATCAGACTGACAGAGGAATACCATAAAGCTTCGAAGGCACACAAACATAATCCCTCGCCTGAATCTTTGGCAGACTTGGATAAGGCCAGAACCCTCCTAAACCTTCAGTTGACCACGGCTGCTGAACAACACCTTAGATGGACGGGGGCTAAACTTTACACGCAAAAAGATAAAATAGGATCTAAGCTAGCAGTCAAACTGAGCCCCAGACCCCGCTCCTTAGCATTCCCGAAAATTAAAGTATCTTCGGGGGACCTTACTCAAAATCCCGAAAAGATCATGACAGCCTTCCATAAATTTTATTCCGAACTCTACAAACCGAAATCCTCCCACACCCAAAGCACTCAGCATACTTTCTTGGACTCTCTGACACTACCTACCTTGTCACCCGAACACAGGGACCTCCTGGAGGCCCCTTTCTCCAATCAGGAAATACTAGATACAATCAAATCATTAAAGGTAGGATCTTCACCAGGCCCAGACGGCTTTTCAAACGGTTACTATAAGAAGTTTGGCGCTTCTCTAGCTCCCCATCTGACGAAACTCTTTAATGCGCTACGGGAAGGGTCTCTTCTTGATGCTGACCTTAACTCGGCATATATATCAGTTATACCAAAACCGGGCAAGGACGCCAGCGAGGTGGGCAACTATCGACCCATCTCGTTAATAAATAATTATATCAAAATCATGACTAAGATCCTGGCAAACAGAATAGCGAGCTTCATACCACTATATATACATGGAGATCAGGTGGGTTTTATCCCTGGGAGGCAAGGCCCCGACCAGATTCGCCGCTCCATAGACATTATCTCTCTTCTGCGATCACAGTGGGACGGGGGACCCCCCCAGAAAGGCTTTCTCCTATCGATTGACTTGAACAAGGCTTTTGACTCGGTGGACTGGGCTTACCTGTCTGGTATCCTACGGAGATGGAGTTTCGGTCCTCACTTTCTGAATTTAATTAATACACTTTACTCTAACCCTTCAGCACAAGTACGTCTGATGGGCAGATACTCATCTTCTTTTAGTATCAACAGGGGTACCAGACAGGGATGCCCTCTCTCCCCCCTCCTATTCGCTATGGCCATCGAAACGCTGGCCATAGCGATCAGATCGAATCCTGACATAAAGGGGGTGATGTGTGGGGGCCAGGAACACAAGTGTGCACTCTATGCAGATGACCTTCTTCTGTATATTACCTCCCCATTAATCTCTACGCCTATGATTTATAGGACGCTGAAAGAGTTCTCCGCGATTTCGGGACTGGAAGTCAATATGACTAAATCCATAGCCCTAAATATCACCGTCCCTAATGACTCTCTCACACTCCTCTCACATAACTTCGACTTCTCCTGGGCCCCAGATGCTCTCCCTTATCTAGGGATCAAACTAACATCACATATGAACAATCTTTTCAAAGCTAATTACCCGCCTATGATTAATAAATGCAGAGCTGAGTTGGCAAAGTGGTCAAGGGGTGGTCTATCCTGGCTAGGTAGGATACATGCGGTTAAGATGACACTCCTCCCACGCCTATTATATCTTTTTCGTTCCCTTCCGATTCCCATCCGGAAGGACTTCCTAGGCAGCTTCCAGTCCGACATAACACGCTTTGTTTGGGGGGGCAAGGGTTACAGATGTCCTTCTCGCACTTTGGTACGCTTAAAATCACAGGGGGGACTGGGACTACCAGACCTGTGGGGTTACTACCAGGCGGCACAATTAGCACAACTGTCAATCATTTACTCCAGAAACTACAAACCGGATTGGGTTTCAATGGAGAGGAAAGCGATCCCTCTTAACACTATTGATTACCTCCTGTGGTCAGACACCAGAAGTAGGCCAGCCATATTGGCCCCCACCCTGTCACACTCGATAGCTTTAGGCACTAAGCTTTATACAAATCACTCTTTGATTTCCAGTCTGAAACCCTTGGCTCACCTATTTCATAATCCAAAGTTCCCACCGGGACTTAATATAAAGGCGTTCCGCTGGTGGACAGACAAGGGCCTTTACCGCATAGGGCACTTTCTGTCCTCAAAGGGTCCGATTACCTTGGCCCACTGTAAGAAAAATCTAGGCATGCCGGATTCTGAAAAATTCAGATTCACACAAATTTCCCACTATTTACACACTATTTGGTCCACTAGGAAGGACCCTCCCTATATTACACCTTACGAGCAATGGTGCTCTGACTCCACGAACCAGAGGGGGGGAATCTCTCTAATTTATGCAGCACTTCAATCGAACTTGGAAAAACCATCTTATGCACGGGCCTGGGAAGAGGACACGGGCTGCTCCTGGAACGCATCTGATTGGTTTAGAGCTTCCCTACGCTCAACCAAAGGTATATGCAATGTATCCTTAATGGAAGCCAGTTTAAAAGTAATGAATAGATGGTACTACGTTCCCTCCAGACTGGCAATAATTTACTCGGGGACATCCCCAATCTGTTTTAGAGGATGTGAGCTAGAAGGCTCTATGTTTCATATATGGTGGACTTGTCCACGCATCAGATCCTTCTGGAAGAGAATTTTCCGCACCATTAGTACATTGACGGGTGAAATAATCGCCCCCAGTCCGACGATAGCACTGCTGAATCAACACATTCCTAATCTGACTAAACGTCTACAAGCCCTTTCCTTCTTCATACTTGTGGGAGCCAAGATTACCTTGGCAAAAGCCTGGAAGAAGCCTTCGGTCTCCTTTCAGGCTTGCAAAAGGAAAATCTCTTGGATAATGGCACAAGAGCTGATAGTAGCAAAACTTACTGATAAGATTGAGAGGTTTAACACTACTTGGGAACCATGGGCCACGCATTGTGGTATCTCAATCCTGCCTGGTGTGGAGAATACATCTCGGAACCTCTCCCCTCCTCTCTGACCTCTACTTCTCTAACCTTACCCTCATTTTCTCACGTTTCTTCTCTTCTCTATCGGGACACTCTGCCCGTTCCTCATCAGACGAACAGTCTTCTGTGTACAAGCACTCCTGAAGTATTTGTTCTTTTCTTTTTTGTTAACGTATTTTGATTTTTCCTAAGCAGGGAATGGATGGTCGGGTTGGAGTTCTACCCCCCAGGGAGATCCGTCTCCTATATTGCAGGGAGTTGGTACATAGATTTCTTACCCCAGGGGTCGCCCCAGATGTCCCCACAGTAAGAGCCCATTGGGGTGGGGCTTCTGGGAACTCAGGGGAGAAAGAGCGGTCACAGCACCGGATAGTATTAGGCTAGTATCTTCTTGGATCACCTTCTGGGTGGGTAGCCTCCCGACCGTACCGTCCCCCTATTGGTTTGTCACTGCCGATTGACTCACACCTTACTGTTCAAAACAAAGGTTGGCAAATTTGGTACCACCACAATTTATAGGTGCTTTATGTTCTGTATAGACATGGCAATAACTGTTACAGGATACTTTCTATGCCAATTTTCTATGTATATGGAAATTTTTTTTCTTACATTGTATGCTACTGATCTTCAATAAACCTTTTGAAAATCAAAAAAAAAAAAAAAAAAAAAAAGTACTCGCGGCTATAATGAATTGTCGGGTCCAGCAATACATATAAAAGTCACTGAAAAAAACGGCATGGGATCCCCCCAATCCATTACCAGGCCCTTTGGGTCTGGTATGAATATTAAGGGAAACCCCAAACCAAAACTAAAAAAGAAAAAAATAATGCTTGGGGGTCCCTCCAAATTCCATACCAGGCCCTTCAGGTCTGGTATGGATTTTAGGGGAGCCCTGCGCCAAAATAAAAAAAATGGCGTGGGGGTCCCCCCAAAAATCCATACTAGACCCTTATCCGAACACGCAACCTGGCAGGCCACAGAAAAAGAGGGAAAGACAAGAGAGCGCCCCCCCCCCTCCTGAACGTTACCAGGCCAAATGCCCTCAACATGGGGAGGGTGCTTTGGGGTAGCCCCCCAAAGCATCTTGTCCCCATGTTGATGGGGACTAGGGCCTCATCCCCACAACCCTTGCCTGGTGGTTGTGGGGGTCAGTGGGTGGGGGGGGCTTATCAGAATCTGGAAGCCCCCTTTAACAAGGGGAACCCCAGATCCCACCCCCCTGTTTGAAATTGTAACGTACATTGTACCCCTACCATTTCACAAAAAAGTGTGAACATGTAAAAAAAAACACAAGACACAGCTTGGGGACAAGTCCTTTATTAAAAAATAAAAAAAAATAAATGTCCCACAAGGTCTATTCATCTTCTTCTCTTTGCCGACGGACCAAAACATTTTTTAAAAAGATCCGCCTCCATGAGAAGCACCCGCTTCTCCCCATCAACACCCTCCCAATGTTGGGGGCATGTGGCCTGGTATGATGCAGGAGGGGGGCGCTCTCTTGTCCCCCCTCTTTTCCTGCGGCCTGCCAGGTTGCGTGCTCGCATACGGGTCTGGTATGGATTTTTGGGGGACCCCACGCCATTTGTTTTAATATTGATACAGGGTTCCCCTTAAAATCCATACCAGACCTGAAGGGCCTGGTGTGGAATTTGGGGGTACTCCCACGCATTTTTTTTTTAATTTTGGTTCGGGGTTCCCCTGTGGGGGAATCCCATGCCATTTTTATCAATTAACTTTTATGTGTATTGCCGGGAGTCGGGACCGACAATTCATTATAGCTGCAAGTACTTTTAAATGACTTTTTTTCCTTTAGAAATGTCATTTTGCTGTTTGGGTTCTCAGCACAGTAGTAATGAGGTATATGGTGCAATAAGTGTTGTGTGTACACAGGGCAGCCATCAGAAATTGTGGGGCCCCTTACACAGCTTTAGGCCTGCCCCCCCCAAGCCTGACTACCAACATTCCCCAGGGTCCCACCCACTGCCCATCCCACCAATTCTGCCCACTAGCCATCCCACCAAGTCCTTCATGCCTCAGCCCGCCTCACACCTGTTCGCTCTCAGCCCCCCTCACACCTGTACGCTCTCAGCCCCCCTCACACCTGTACGCTCTCAGCCCCCCTCACACCTGTACGCTCTCAGCCCCCCTCACACCTGTACACTCTCAGCACCCCTCACACCTGTATGCTCTCAGCCCCCCCACACCTGTACGCTCTCAGCCCCCCACACACCTGTACGCTTACAGCACCACTCACATGTGTATATGTGACATGCACATACACACACAAGACTTGTACACACACACAGGCATACACCCACACAGGCATGTATACACACAGAGACATGAACACACTTACAGGCATGTACACACGCACAAGACAAGTACACACATAGACACATGTACACACAGAGAAATGTACACACACAGGCATGTACACAGTCACGCACACATCCACTTCCCCCCCTGCACAATAGCACACCTCCCAACATTTTGAGATGGGAATGAGGGACACCTACTAGGAAAAGTATGTAGGCATAGGACACGCCCCCTGCCACACCCCCTTAAAGGAAAATTAACCAAAAAGTTTTTTACCACTACTATTGATTTATATTGGCTTTTAAAGTTTACAAATGCAGCAATTTAGAATTTGGATGAGAGGTTTAGCACTGGGAAACACTTTTTGAAAGATAAAAAGTGCATTTTATATACAACTATATAGATCAGACCAAAATGAGGGACAAATGAGGAGGAATGAGGGACAGAAGGACATTGCTCCAAATCAGGGACAGTTGGGAGCTATGCAATAGTCCTTACTTGTAAGGTGGTCCTAGTCCCAGCTCTTGTTTCCACATGCAGAGGAGTGCACATGCAGTAAATGGCCAGAGGTGGCAGCAAAGAGCCAATGTCAGCTCAATGACAAAGCAGCAGCCTGCCGACTCACACACATACAGGAGCATCCAGAGAGCTCCTCTGCGCCCGCCCCTGCCTTCTTACATCCCTGCCAGTCGGCTGGGCCCATTCAGATGCTGGGGTCCCTTATAAGTGTATGGGCTTTACCCCCCTGATGGCGGCCCTGTGTGTACATAAAGATCTATGCAGAACAGTATAAAATTCATAGAGTCCAATTGGAGTGTTCAGGGTAAATTTCCACTGATCTCAATGCACCAGATGCAGCACATCTGAAGAGACTGAAGTATCTCTAGGCAAAGAGAAAAGAAGAACAGCAGTGCAAAATCTGAGTGTAGTATGTTAACAGATTTATTGTTATGAAAAGCCATATGGCAACTCACATTGTGACAGTTAAAATCATGCTAATCACATAGTAAGGGACAGTTTCACAACAGCAGGGAACCTCAGATGAATAGAATAGGAGAATAGGAATACTCAGACATTAGGCTGGATGACAGCTTAGCTGAAGAAGTAGATTAGCTTGAGAAAGAGGCTTTTGTGGGCGTGGTCTGCCAGCGCCAGAGTTGGCTGCCTAGACACTGAGCTTGTCAGCCTGGGGAGATAAACAGAGCGACATGGGCCCAATCCCACAGATGATCCATGGCCATCCTGACTCCCTATCACCTGGAGACACTAAGAAACCATGTCCCACAAGCGGATGAACAAACATTGTCTACAAAAGCTGACGGCCTTCTTCCCCAAGCCCTCACCTAAGGTCAGTCAGAGCCAAGATGGCTAGGACGCAACCGCGACCGAAACTCAGGAGGCATATACTGACCTCCCAGACGAGATCCAGAGGGATCAAGACCCCCAAAACATAACCTTATCCCCTAATCATAGATCCAAGGTTAACCCCCTCACAGGCAGCCCCGCGAATGCCCGCATGCGGATGGATCTGCAGCTGTCGCCCACACAAATTGAGGCCCAGGCTTTCCATCCCTTTCAGTCAAACCAGGCCTTACACTCCCCAATGGCCTCCTTCCCCACCACAGTGCAACCAGCAATTGACACCACTCTAAAGAACATGTTGCTATCACTCTAGTCTTTACTAATGACTGATATATAGGGCTGAAACAACTAATCGATTAATCAACAACTAATCGATTATGAAATTAATCGATTACTATTTTCATAATCGATTAATCGGCCAGTAACATAATGGGGTTAAAAAAGGTAAAATTAGCCCTATATAGTACAAAAACAGCAAATAACAAATTAACTCCATTATGTTACTAAATGTCTTAGGCCTGGTTCCCACCCATAAGTTTTTTGGTGCTTTTTGCAGAAACGCACTACAGTTCATTTAACGTTCACATCTATGCTTTTTTCAGCTGCTGTGTATTTGGAAAGGGTCAAGGACCTTTTTCAATGCAAAACGGTGCTTTTTTGGTTCAATATACTTCAATGGAGAAGCTGCAGAAAAGCATGTAATATTACAGTTCTGTTTGAAAATCTGCAAAACAGTCTAGAATTTTTTTTTTCAAAATTTGATCTGAGTCCAGATTCAACCTCTAATAGTATATAGAGTATATCTTTTCTGTCTGTTATTCTGAGAGAGGATTAAAGATTTTACTCCCTAACCATATAGTTGGTTATTTATATTTACCCCTGCATAATGATATTTAGGAATAAATTGCCTTTTTTTTAAAACTTTACATATTAACTCAATTATACACCACACTTTTCTTTTAAGGTTATTAACCGATTAATCGATTAATCGAAACAATAATCGGCCAACTAATCGATTATGAATATAATCGTTAGTTGCAGCCCTACTGATATATCATCCCTGTTCACCAAGATATCCACAGACATGCATGCACTAGATGAGAGAGTGTCACACATAGAGAACAGCATGGAGGAATGTACCACAACTGTCAATGATTTAATTGACGCATATGACAAAATAAAAGAAGAGCAATCCTGGGTAAGGGCCAAATTGACAGATTTAGAGGACAGATCCAGAAGGAATAATATTACATTGAAAGGAATTCCTGAATCCATCTTGCCTCTCTTGCCATCTCCTGATCTCCCCAAATATGCCAAAGAGCTCATGCATACAATCCTCCCAGATGCCTTACCAAGAGATCTAATATTCGATCGGATCCACAGGATTGTTAAACCCTCTCACCTAGCAGCCTCCGTCCCCAGAGATGTGTTAATGAGGGTTCACTTTTTCCACGTAAAAGAGAAACTCCTAACAACAGCCAGAAACAGTACACGGCTCCTGGTGCCATACGAGAATATTCTGCTATTTCCATTTCCTATTTCTAAATATGCCCTGCAATTAAGGAGACAACTTAATCCAGTCACTAAAGGTCTCCACAACCACAAGATACTATTTAAATGCCACTACCCAGCACCAATACTTGTTACAAGAAACGGTACGCCACACGTGATCAACACCCCTAAAAGTGGCATGCAACTACTGCGTACTTGGGGAATCATTCCAACCCACTGTTGGAGCAACGTGGACCTCATTCATCTCGCCGCACCCAAGGGAAGCGTACCACCTGATTAAAACCACAACTCTGAATTCTATTGGGCCCATATGAATGCACAGTTGAACCTCTTCCCAGCTATCAGCTTTATGACTAAGTGACCCTTTCAACACTTGACTCTTATTACCCCCTGAAGTGGTTTAGTTGATGCACAAGATTCTCTACTCCACCTATCATCCTAACCAGTGGTAAAACCACCCACATCAAATACCATACAAATTTCAATTTGTTACTGTTCAGTTCTTTTTTTTTGTTAACTTTGTTATTTTGCAGCTCTGGCTCTACTATCCTCAAGTGACCACAAGCGACACCCAGGACCACCAGAGAATACAAAGGAAACACTGCCTGCCTCCTAATCCACAAACCTCAACCTCTTGCTGCAACTAACGTTCGAGTTACCCTCACACCATCGCAAATGACAGTTGCAGTCCTGTCCCTAAATGCAAATGGGCTTAACCACCCAGCAAAAAAGACATTCACTTTGGAAGTCAGCCCAAGATCTGAAATGCGACATCCTCTGCGTACAGGAGACACATTTTGCTTCTTCAGCTGCACCAGCCTTTACGAACACTCGCTTCCCATTAAAGACACAATCACTTTACAATTAAAACTAGTTACTTCAGACCCTGATGGCCATTATATCATCCTGGTCTGCACCCAGGGGCATAACTAGAAACCACAGGGCCCCATAGCAAAATGTTGTATGCCCACCCCCCCCCCACACACACACACACACACACACACAAAAAAATGAACTAATGCTATTGAACAACAGATTACCACACCCATGTAGCACAGTATCCAGGCAATAGCTTATATTAATTTATTAATTTGGAACAACAAAGTATGCAGTATACTCTATGCAGCCCCTGAAGGACACACATTGCTGACCTCCATGCCTTCTAACCAATTTCTGTGTGTAAATACAAGACAAATAGGGGGAGAAATAAGACAGCAATGATGAACAGTGGCCCTAATGGTAGTTTGATCAAGTTTATTCTTAAGGTCTTAGGAACATCTGCACCCTTGAACCTGGCATTGCTCTCCCTCTCTTTTGGCCGAAATTATCCTAATGAAAAAATATAGCAAATATTTTCTTCACAAAAATAGCAAAACAGTGCAAAACAGATGACAGTCTCCCACTCCCTTCCTACCTCCTGTCCAGACTCCAGAGCCTCCTCATGTGCCGAAAATGATGTCCCTTCACAGGCGCATTTGAGCGTTCTGCCCCACCCACCCTGCTCCCGCCCATTCTGCTCTCTGCTCCTGCTGAATGCAGCTGCATGTGTCAGGACTAGGGATGAGCTTCGTGTTTGAGTCAAACTCATGTTCGACTCGAACATCGGCTGTTCGCCAGTTCGCCGAACAGCGAACAATTTGAGGTGTTCGCAGCAAATTTGAATGCAGCGGAGCACCCTTTAAAAGTCTATGGGAGAAACCAAAAGTGCTAATTTTAAAGGCTTATATGCGTGGTATTGTCATAAAAAGTGTTTGGGGACCTGGGTCCTGCCCCAGGGGACATGGATCAATACAAAAAAAGTTTTAAAAACGGCAGTTTTTTCGGGAGCAGTGATTTTAATAATGCTTAAAGTGAAACAATAAAATTGTAACATCCCTTTAAATTTTGTACCTGGGGGGTGTCCATAGTATGCCTGTAAAGGGGCATACCGTGTTTAGAACAGCCTGACAGCAAAATGACATTTCCAAGGAAAAAAAGTCATTTAAAACTACTTGCGGCTATTAATGAATTGCCGGTCCGACAATACACATAAAAGTTCATTAATAAAAATGGCATGAGAATTCCCCACAGGGGAACCCCGAACCAAAATTTAAAAAAAAATGGGATTTTAACTCTGTGCCAAAATTAAAAAAAAACCCGGCGTGGGGTCCCCCAAAAAATCCATACCAGACCCTTATCCGAGCACGCAACCTGACAGGCCGCAGGAAAAGAGGGAGGGGTGAGAGAGCGCCCCCCTCCTGAACCGTACCAGGCCACATGTCCTCAACATTGGGAGGGTGCTTTGGGGTAGCCCCCCAAAACACCTTGTCCCCATGTTGATGGGGACAAGGGCCTCATCCCCACAACCCTTGCCCGGTGGTTGTGGGGGTCTGCGGGCAGGGGGCTTATTGGAATCTGGAAGCCCCCTTTAACAAGGGGGCCCCCAGATCCCGTCCCTCCCCCCCTGTGTGAAATGGTAAGGGGGTACAAAAGTACCACTATCATTTCCCAAAAAAACTGTCAAAAATGTTAAAAATGACAAGAGACAGTTTTTGACAATTCCTTTAACGGTATTTGCGTGTTCGAACAAATGTTTTGCCTGTTCGCAAGTTCTGGTGCAAACCGAACAGGGGGGTGTTCGGCTCATCCCTAGTCAGGACATGGCCGGACTCGCAGGGCCAAGGAGGCTTAACGGTAAACTTACATTACTGACCCTCACCGGGCCCCAGGGGCGTACCTAGAGCATTAGGCATTGGGGCGGATCCTATATCTGCCCCCCACTTTAAAATGTAAAAACACCACACTGTGCCCCCTGAATCCCCCAATATCTCTTTGTCACTACTTTGTACCGCCTCTCCACAACTGCAGCTCTGGACCCCTTTACATTACACAGCCCCTCTGCAGCTCTGGGCGCCTGCACATTACACAGCCCCCCTGCACCTCTAGACCCCTTTATATTACACTACACAGCACACTGCACCTCTTGACCCCTTTACACAACCCCCTGCACCTCTGGACACCTTTACATTACACAGCACCCTGCACCTCTGGACCCCTTTCACATTTCACAACCCCCTGCACCTCTGGACTCCTTTACATTGCACAGCCTCCCACCCTGCAGTTATGGACCCCTTTACATTGCACAACCCTCTGCACCTCTGAACCCCTTTACATTACACAACCCCCTGCACCTCTGGACCCTTTACATTGCACAGCACCCTGCAGCTCTGGGCCCCCTTACATTACACAATCCTCTGCACCCCTTTACATTACACCACCCCCCTGCACCTCTGGACCCCTTTACATTGCACAGCACCCAGCACCTCTGGACCCCTTTACATTGCACATCACCCTGCATCTCTAGACCCCTTTACATTGCACAGCACCCTGCACCTTTGGACCCCTTTACATTGCACAGCACTCTGCACCTCTGGACCCCTTTTCATTACACATCCCCCTGCACCTCTGGACCCCTTTGCATTACACAACCTCCTGCACCTCTGGACTCTTTACATTGCACAACACCCTGAACCTCTGGACACGGCCGGACTGGCCTATCAGGATACCGGGAGATTTCCCGGTAGGCTGCCTGCCCTGGGGCCACTTTGAGTTGTGGCTGCAGTGCTCCCCTCTCTCCTGCTCCTGTGTGTCATGGAGCTGGCCGGGTCTGTGTTCGGCGGTGGCACTGTAGCACGGTCCCGCCCCCCTAGACCGACTCGTGTGATAGTAGATAGAATCAGTGTTCAGCATATCACACGAGCCGGTCTAGGGGGCGGGACTGTGTTACAGGGCCGCCGATGAACACAGACCCAGCCAGCTCCGTGATCCACAGGAGCTGGCAGGAGATGCCTGCCCGTACAGCCCGCCCTGTGTGCCTGGATAGGAGGATCGGCAGGGGGGCTGCATATAGAGGAAATTAGCTTTCTATATTTCTCCATGCAGCTGCTGAATGCTTGCTGGAGGGGGAGGAGGAGAATCAAGCATTCAGCGGCTGCATGGAGGAATATAGAAAGCTAATTTCCTCTATATGCAGCCCCCCTGCCGATCCTCCTATTCAACTTCTTTTACTGCCCCCCCAGTTCTCCTTGTGCTCCCTGGCTCCCCCCAGTGCTCTCCTCCCCCACCACACTCTCCAGCCCCCCCACAGTTCTCTCCACCTCTGTTCTTTCTGCCCTCTCCTGCTCTCCAGCTCTCCCCATCCTTCTCTAGCCACCATCCCAGTGCTCTCCACTCTCCCCCCAGTGCTCTCCACTCCCCCCAGTGCTCTCCACCCCTTTTCTTTTTTCACCCCAGTGCTCTCCAGCTCTCCCCATCACTCTCCAGCCCCCACCCAGTGCTCTCCGCCCCCCACAGTGCTCTCCAGCCCCCCGTGCTCCCCACCCCTATGCTTTCTGGCCCCCCGGTGCTCTCAAGCTCCCCCCAGCACTCTCCGCTCCCCACCCCTGTACTTTCCACCCCCCTGCATTTTGCCCCCACCCATGTGCTCTCCAACCCTGCCAGTGCTCTCCGCCCCCATAGTGCTCCCCAGTCCCCCGTGCTTTCCACCCCTGTTCTTTCTGGCCCCCACTGGTGCTCTCAGGCTCCCCCCCATTGCTCTCCACTTCCCCTGCTCTTTGCACCCCCAGTGCTCTCCAGCCCCCATGCTCTCCACCCCTGTTCTTTCTGCCCCCCCAGTGCTCTTCACCACCCCACACTCTTAGCCCCCTCAGTGCTCTCCAGCCCCCCCAGTGCTCTCTGCCTCCCGTGCTCTCCACCCCTGTTCTTTTTGCCCCCCTGGGCTCTCAAGTTCCCCCTGAGCGCTTTCCACTCCCCACCCCTGCTGCTGGCCATCATGGATATTCTGTTGGTATGGAAGGTACCATACCAAGCATCAACACACCTTCCCACAGACAGGACTGTAGACTGGGACATGGGGCACAGGAGGGGCTACAATGATGGGCACAGTGAGGCTGCATTTGTGGGCACAGTGAGACTTCATTCACAGGCACCGTGAGACTGCATTCACGGCACAGTAAAGCTGCCTTTGATGGGTACGGTGATGCTGCATTGATGGGCACAGTGAGGTTGCATTGATGGGCACAATGAGGCTGCAATGATGGGCACAGTGAGGCTGCAATGATGGGCATAGTGAGGCTGCAATGATGGGCACAGTGAGGCTGCAATGATGGGCACAGTTAGGCTGTAATGGTGGGCACAGTGAGGAAGCATTCATGGGCACAGTTAGACTGCATTCACGGGCAGAGTAAAGCTGCATTTGATGAGCACAGTGAGGCTGCATTTATGGGCACCGTGAGGCTGCATTGGTGGGCACAGTGAGACTGCATCGGTAGGCACAGTGGGGCTGCATTGATGGGCACAGTGAGGCTGCATTTGATTGGCACTGGTGAAGCTGCATTGAGCTCTTGTATCATGTCTGCAGTCTCTGACCATTTCCTGTATCATGTTCGCAGTCTCTGAGGGAGTCTGGAGAGGAGTAAAGAGTGGGAGCACCGCCGGGACGGGGGTCATGGGAGAAGTCAGACATGTGTGGACTGTGGAGAGGAGACTATAGGATAAAACCAGAGCCACCGAGCTGAAGCCGACTGACTGAGCCCTGCACGGTGCACCTGAGAGGAGGCCAGTGACAGTGACACCGCTAGACCAGTCTGAAGGGGGGGTCATTGATGTAAGGGGGAGTGAATACGATAATGTAAGGGGGCACTGATATAAAGGGGCCACCCCCCCTTACCATAGTGTATTCTTTATGTGGAAGGTGCCCCCCACCCACATTCTGAGTTCCTGGGGTCCCCCTTGATGATTGACCACTTTTAACACTTTTGCTTTTTTGGGGGGAATTTGCACCCTGCACCTATGGACCCCTTTACACTGCACAGCACCATGCACCTATGGACCCCTTTACATTGTACAGCACCATGCACATATGAACCCCTTTACATTGCACAGCACCCTGCACCTCTTGACCCCTTTACATTGCACAGCAACCTGCACCTCTGGACCCTTTTACATTACACAGCACCATGCACCTCTGGACCCCTTTACATTGCACAGCACCATGCACCTCTGGACCAAGCACCCTGTACCTCTGGACCCCATTTACAATACACAACCCCCTGCATCTCTTGATCCCTTTACATTGCACAGCACCCTGCACCTATGGTCCCCTTTACACTGCACAGCACCATGCACCTATGGACCCCTTTACATTGCACAGCACCATGCACATATGAACCCCTTTGCATTGTACAGCACCCTGCACCTCTTGACCCCTTTACATTGCACAGCAACCTGCACCTCTTGACCCCTTTACATTACACAGCACCATGCACCTCTGGACCCCTTTACATTGCACAGCACAGCACCCTGCACCTCTGGACCCCTTTACATTGCACAGCACCATGCACCTCTGGACCCCTTTACATTACACAGCACCCTGCACCTCTGGACCCCTTTACATTACACAGCACCCTGCACCTTTGGACCCCTTTATATTAGACAACCCCCTGCACCTCTTGACCTCTTTACATTGCACAGCCCCCCAGCTCTGGACCCCCTGCACATTACCCCCCCACAGCTCTGACTGGGCCCCCTGCATATTACCCCCCTAGAACATTAACTTCCCACAGCTCTGACTGGACCCCCTGCACATTACCCCCCACAGCTCTGACCTGACTGGACCCCCTGTACATTACCCCCCCAGAGCTCTGACTGGACCCCTGCACATTACCCCCCCCCCCACAGCACTGACCTGACTGGACCCCCTGCACGTTGAATAGCTCTGTGACTGTCTGTTCATATTCACAAGATAATGATTGGTTGCTAGGACTGCCTAGCAACCAATCACCTGCTACTCCTCCAGCATTTCCTGTCCTATGTCCCACGACTTCTCACTCTCCCTCTCCTGCTGTACAAGAGAGCGAGAGACCGTATTTTTTTCTCCTGCTCCGGGCTGGCATGCGGTTCGATCGTGTCACCCGGGTAGCGCTGGGCCCCCCTCGGCTGCGGGCCCCATAGCGCCCGCGTGGGTCGCTATGGTGGTAGTTCCACCAGTGTCTGCACCATCAACAAAACGGTCTACACACTAGTCAATCTATATGCACTCAATGTCCGCAAAATTCAGTTTCTCCGCAAACTTATGAGAAAGGTCAAGCCTCTACAACAAGGTCACTTAATTCTTTGTGCAGACTTTTATCTAGTCCCAGAAGTTCAATTGGACTCGACCTCCGCAGCAAAGTGTAAAGAGTCCCCACTGAAAAAATTTATATGTACACACGATTTTTTGATGTATGGCGCTGCCAACATGGATCGGAAAGAGACTACACATACCTCTCTCCACTCCATAAAACCTACTCTAGAATTGACCTCTTTTTTTACAGACAAATGGCTACTACAACAACTTAGCGCATCTGTAATCCACACCACGACTTGGTCGGACCATGCCCCCATCACTTTTTCTATTTGAGACTCCCCACAACTAAAAAATACCTTCCTGTGGAGAGCAAACAACTGCATTATACAACACCCCAGAAATAACCAAACAACTATCTGAGTACTTTGAAAATAATTCAGGCTCTGTGTCCGATCCAGGCATGAGGTGGAAGGCACACAAGGCATATATTAGAGGTATATTGATAAAATTGAGCTCCCAATTCAAAAAGAAAAGGACAACACGTATAGACACCCTTACGTCACAAATAACCAATATAGAAAAACACATCAGATCAAATCCCCACCCATCACATTCAGCACAACTGCAATCCCTTAAACAAGAACTCAGGCTACACCTTTTACAATCATTTGAAAACTCACAGTATTTCACACACAGTACTACATGCATCAAAAATAGGAGAATTAAACATAAAATAGAGCATATATACCAGCATCCCCACACAAAGGAAAAACGAAGAAATCCCCAGGCAATAGCTGATGCTTTCAGCACATACTACAGTGACGTGTATAACCTCAAACAAGACCTGGACACATACCAATCCAAGCCCGAGAATATAAATGAATTCCTAAACCAAATCAAGCTCCCAACGCTAACAACAAAACAACTATCCTGTCTAAATGATCCTTTCACAGAACAAGAAATCACAACAATTAATAACTCCGTCCTTCCAGATAAAGCACCAGGTCCTGATGGACTCTCAGGAGAGTACTTTAAACAATTCGCCCACCAAATAGTACCTCACCTAACCACCGTGTTTAACAATGTTGCCTCCTCTGCAATATTTCCTAGTGAATCCCTGAAAGCACTGATTGTGACCCTACCAAAACCAGGGAAAGAACTGCTGGCACCCAAAAATTTTGCTCAATCTCTCTTCTAAATTTAGACCTAAACATATATGCAAAAACAGTCACCACACCATCACTCAATATTATGCCCAAGCTGATCCATAGAGACCAATCCAGCTTCACTACCAGCAGACAAGCAGATGCAATCAGGAGAATGATAGATCTTATACATTATGCTGAGTCCAGCGGAATGCCTTCTCTGCTCCTTTCACTGGACGCAGAGAAGGCGTTCGACAGGATACACTGGGTATACATTCAAAAAGCCCTCCAAAAATATGGATTTAAGGGACAGATATTAAACGCCATATTAGCACTATACTCCACCCCCTCAGCCCAGGTATTCTCAGCCAACATGCTATCCCAAACATTTCACATAACCAATGGCACCAGACAAGGCTGCCTATTATCCCCACTTATTTTTAATTTACTAATAGAACCCCTAGTGGAACATATCAGACAAAACCCCAAAATATCTGGATTTGAAATAGGCCAGAGGCCCATAAAATTAGCATATTTGGGGGGCGTGACCGGAAGCCGACCTGGATGGGTGCCTGATCTCCCAGCTCTCTTAGCCCGCAGCACTAACGTCACTTTTGGGGATGATCCACCACACTTACATGGGCAGATCGAGGACCACCCGCTCATCCAAAGACCGGGGCACATCGGGGCACATCGCAGTCCCCTCTGGGCTCCTCCACAGACCTCCGTTCCTTCTTTTAACTGCCCGACATGCCGCCAGGCGGAGAAGACAAGATGGTGCCAGACGCCTGTGCACACCGCTCATGGACCACCATGCAGATTTCTCTTCCAGCTTCCTCCACAAATCGGACCTCCACAGGTCCCCCACTGGCAACCACAGGCCCCATGGAGTCCAAACAACATTCTGGTGCGGTGAGTCCCTCGAATCACCTTATTTCCCCAGAGGCCTCATCATGTGGGTTACAGGCCGCCATGTCTGACCCTCCTCAGCACTACACACAGTGCTCAGAAGCATTCCCAAGGCTGCTGAGGACAGCCTCAGACCCCTGTGTTCATGGCAATGATCCAAGATCCCCCACTACCTCACACTTCTCCCTGGACTTTCCGTCCCTGCCAGGCCCCACATACCTCATCAGCCAGATATCTCAAGAGCCTGCAGGCATACATGCGAGCGTATGGGCCTCGGCAGCCTCCTCACCTCCCCCTAAGGCACAGAGACTATTAAGGGACCCCAGCTCTTCCAGAGCACACAAGGCCACATACGCCCAGAAGGCCCGCTCCCCCTCCCACCAGGGACACTCAATATGAGGCCTTCCCAGCCAGGGCAGACTCAGACATGGTCAGAGCTGTGGGACCCTCCGGCACCAAATCTGCACCAGGCCACAGCCGTGGCCACAATCGGCCCCCAACCATGACCATCCTGCTCATCATCACCCCCCCCCAGCTTTTTGGGCCTGTTCAAACACCTCCTTTGCCCCCACAGTGGCACACTTATTTACAAGCCATCCCAACAAAAGAGGACTAGAGGATGTGAAATCCACATGCTGCTCAGAAATTCAGGTACTTTAATCAGGCCTTAAACACCTTGCAGATAGATTAGAAATGGCCAAAGAAGAACTCCAGGAAACAAAATTGGCAGTTCACAGAACTCAACTTTAGGGTGCAGATCACCGATCCCTGCTCAGAGACATACAACGACACGTAGAGGACAGGAACAGCATTCGAGTAAGAGGCGCAGAGGCGGCTCTCTAATTAGGCAAATTAGGCGGTCGCCTAAGGCCTCACATTCACAGGGGCCTCGCGGCCGCCTAATTTACCTGTTCTCAATCACTGAAGTTGACACCGGTGGCTCCGCCTACCCCCACTGGGACTCTGCAGCCCAGGAGCTGATGGGCAAATCGGATACTGCCCGCAGCCTGAGGAATAGCGGCCTCATCACGGAGCGTCCCAGTCCGTGGGGCCTCATGTGTAAGTTTTGCCTAAGGCCTCACAAAGCCTAGAGCCGCCTCTGAAGAGGCGTACCTGAACCAGAGGGCTCAGAAGATCTGCAATCGACCCTGCAGATGGTATTCAACAACTTACTTGGTGAACCATCCGCGAAACAGAGCCCACCGCGCACTTCGTCCCAAGGGAGCCACCTCTAAGCCGAGAGATATTATATGCAGGATTAGCTCTTATCCCATCAAGAAAGAAATTATATGACAAGCCCGCCTGGCACGCAAAGTGACTTTTGACGGAGTCCAGATACAGCTGTATCCTGAGCTTTCCTGGATCACCCTGCAAAAACGCAGATTGCTCCAACCCTTACTGCACAACACTACTACTACAAAGAATCCATCCCCTAGCGATGGGGGTTCCCCTTCAGTTTAACTGCAAAACACCAAGGCAAATCCTCCATTTTACGCTATCCAGAGGATCTACATGCCTTCTGGGACGTTCTAGGGATACCAACCCCCCAACTTCCGGACTGGGACTTAGTGGCTACACCACCACCACCACCTACAGTTTGGCAGAAAGTACCCCCTTCTAACCGACCTCGATCCACGGACATTCCCTGTAGATCATCCAAGCACAAAAGCAGCTGAACTATACTAAATGCAACTCCAGAATAATGCAAGAACTAGCTACTTAGACACTGCGGTTGAATCAGCCCTGGGCAATTTTTTCTCTTTTTTTTTTCAGCACATAGTCCCCCTTAAGTGCCCCAGCGTTAACACCCAGTCTATACTAAGCGCATGTCTCAGATGAGACTTAAGAGTGGGGGTTTTCTCTCTCACACACCTACCACCCCCCCGGTTTAAAGCTTAGAGCTATCTGAAGTTTATTTGTACTCTTTTGTCTTTTGCTTGTTGACCAGTTTGGGGCCTCCCTATGCCCCCCTGACCCATCCATTTGATATGGGGTCGAGGGGGCACCGGGGAAACCGTATTAACCTAGGCTCGCCTCTCAAGGTTTTATGATAATGTTTACTCCGTGCTCCCCCTGATATCTTGCACTAATCACTTTCTTCTTTTTCAGCCTCCCCCCTTCTCTTCCCTTTCCAGTCATTATCAGCCCCCAGGATGCAGATTGCGAAGAACGCCTGGGTCTCCTCGCGAAAAGTGCCTGCTCCCGGGCCTCAGCCTTAGGAAACTCCACATCCTCATCAGGTAAGCATTAGGGATGGGCTTTATGTTCGGTTCAAACATGAGTTCGATTTGAACATTGACTGTTCGCCCGTTCGCCGAATAGCGAACAATTTGGGGTGTTCGCGGGAAATTCGAAAGCCGTGGAACACCCTTTAAAAGTCTATGGGAGAAATCAAAAGTGCTAATTTTAAAGGTTAATATGCAAGTTATTGTCATAAAAAGTGTTTGGGGACCTTAAAAAGGCCTAGCCGCCTAGTGCTACAGTGTCAAGTTTGTTTACTTTGGTGTGTGAAAACATGAAGCTCTTCCTGGGACCTCGTTTTCTGACACATCTTCTTCTCCACTTGTAGTAGATCTCTACTATGAAGCCCAGTTTATACCTCAATTTATTTTGCCTCTAAATCCAATCATCTTGCATCATCCATTCCTTCCTACCATGTTTCCCTGAAAAATAAGCCCTGGTCTTATATTAATTTTGTCAACAAAAGATACAGTATGGCTTCTTTTCGGGGTAGGTCTTACCAGGTAATGTGCTGTCTTCTCTCCCCCTCTCCCTTTCTGCCTGTCAGGAATTCCCAGTTAAAATGCTTGTAAAATCCTATAATCCACTCTATTACAGTACTATATAATGTACAATGTGTGTGTTTCTGTAATATAATTATGCCAAATACCTTCTGTACAGTGCCGCTCGGCATTTCTGTGACCCACTAAAGCTCTCTTTCCCCCTCCGAACACTGCAGGGGAGGGGCAGATCCCCCATTGACAGCTAGGAGAAGAGCAACGGGTGGTCAGCTGAGCACCAAGCGACACTGTACTGAAGGTATTTGGCACATTAATATTACAGAAACACACACATTGTACATAATATAATACTGTAGAGTGGATTAAAGGATTTTACAAACATTTTAAACTAAGGCTTATTTTCGGGGTAGGGCTTATATTGCAGACCTCCTGGAAAATAACAGAAGGTCTTATTTTCTGGGTAGGTCTTATTTTCTGGGAAACATGGTATCCAGATCCAGGACCGCTGATAAGGCAGTACAGCCGGCCCTGTTGTACCAGGCCCGGGCAACATCAGCAAGACAGGGGGGCCCGGGCAACTTCATTGTTTATTCCTGCATACAATAATAAATTGATTTTATTAGCCCACACACTTCTAATTAATACCTAGGGCTCAAATTAAATTTCCCTGGGCCCCATAAGGTCAATAGAGGTGTCCAGGAGGCTGGAGCAGAGCAGGAACTTTTTTTTTTCATTTTCAGGCGTAGGTAAGTGCGGCCGCATGTCCTAATGCACGTTATAGTTCCGGCTGGCCGCCCACTGCCTATGCTATGCCCTCCCTGGTGGAGTGATTATTTGTACCTCCGCTCCCTCAGCAGATGCCATGGAGTGAGGAAGAGGCTTGTGTGAGGTGACCGAGAGGGCGCAGATCAGCAATTCCAGAGGCAGGTGGTGATGCACAGGCAAGCGACACACAGTGACAGGCAGCATGCCTGAATGTAAGGAACAGTCTCCAGACTCCCCATGGTGTGCTAATTGACATTATCATTTAAATGAACACAGGACAGCAGGTCCACTATGGCTCTGTGTCAGTGTCACATGCAGTGACGACCCGTCCATAGGGGGCGCACGGGCTAAGCTGCTCCCCCCCCCCCTCAGCAGTCACTAAAAAAAAAATAGGGGGCGGAGCTTGCTGCAGAGAAAGATGGACGCTCACTGGAGGAGCTCCTCCACGCTCAGGGACAAACCGCCACCCATCACCTGTTTAACCTGCCAGAAATGGCACAACAACTACCAGCAGACCCGCAGCATAACCCGGGGATCCGACCGAACATGATGCAGAAGAATAAAGAGTCCTGTAAGCCGCAGAAACTTACCGAATATTATCCGCTCGGGCCTAAGCAAGATGGCGGCGGGATGAAGGAGCGAGGTATGTCTAGTACTCCTCACTACAGCCAAGGTAAAGGCAATCTCCAAAAAAGAAATGCCCCACAAAGGAGCACACAGTCTCCGATCCACACTCCTACCTCGGGGAGCCCAGAAAAAGTGAGGGTGAGGTCGGATGCCTCAGATGCAAGTCAGGACATGACACAAGGCCTAGACTCAGGGGAAGACACCAGAGATCTCCCTGATTCCATAGATCTTTTCCCCACTAACAACCAGCCCGTCCTGGATACCACCCTTAAAGACATGTTAGTGTCTCTTAGAAGCTCACTGCATGCTGACATGCTGTCATGTGTTCAGTTTGGAGTGGAACTAAGAGAGACTGCTTCCAGAGTAGATCACATAGAAAATAAAATGGGGGAGTTTGCGACCACCATCAATGATCTTGTTGACGCACATGATAGCAATACTGATGAAATGGATGCCATTAAAGCTAAATTAGCGGACATTGAAGACCACTCCAGGAGAAACAACCTGAAAATAAGGGGGGTCCCCGAGTCGGTCCAACAAACTGATCTACAAACCTATACAGCCTAACTATTTCAGGCTATACTCCCTGACTTATCTGACCTGGACATTACAGTGGACAGGATCCACCACTTACCTAAACCATCCCACCTACCAGACAACATACCCAGAGATGTCATACTCCGGCTACACTTTTTTCAAACGAAAGAACGCCTGATGGCAGCCTCACGCAATAAAGACCTCTTTCCACCACAGTACAAAGACCTACAATTCTTTGTGGACTTGTCCCAATTTACTCTACAGAACGGAGGAACCTCAACACAATATCCAAGGCGTTGGGGAACCATAAAATCACCTATAAATGGGGGTTTCCCGCAAAATTGATCATCACAAGGGATGGCAGGGAGCACGTGGTGGATAATCTCGTCAAAAGGGATGCAACTACTTCAAAAATGGCATATTATACCAGATGATATGCACAGAGACCAAAACCCAAGAAGCCCTGATCACATTGTCGAAGATTGGAACTTGGTCACCTCCAAAAATGCCCGCAAACATACCTGACCCAGCCGAAGTCAAAACACGTTACATTCAGCTGTCCCCATGAGAGAGAGGAAATAACTGCTAAGCTGAACTGTATTTTAGTATACCCCTTGATCACCATATGAGTGACTTATTGTCACACCCAGGTCGTAAGGACCTACTCGCTGTTACATGTTTTACTTTACTGTTTCTTTTTTTTCAGTTAACCACAATTTATATCCGCAGTCGCAGAACTTTGCTACAATCCTCATGTCTGACCATGTCGCACATCAGATCCATTAAAACCATAACTTTCCATGCTTTTGTCGCATCAAGATCACTTTGACAAGCCAACTATCAAATGTAAGTGATACATACACATGCATTACCATGCACTCTGTTCTACACTTGTAAGATGCCTATAACCTTTCTAACAGTTAATGCCAGAGGACTTAATCATCCGGCTAAACTAAGGTCCATGTGGAAAGAATCGATCTATCATAAAGGTGACATTGTTTGTGTACAGGAGACGCACTTCAAACAGCAGGCACAGCCTATATGCTCTCACCCTAAATTCCTGCATGTATTCTATGCAAACTCAAATGCTAAAAGACGAGGAGTTCTCACTGCAATAAAGGACACAGTAGCCTTTCACCTCCATAATGACATACAAGATGCACAAGGAAGGTATCACATCTTAGTCTGTGATATTAATAATAACACTTATACAGTGGTGAACGTTTATGCCCCTAATGCCCATCAGGCTCGCTTTCTTCATAAACTAATGAAAAAGGTGCTACAAATACAGAAGGGTCACCTGATACTATGTGGGGACTTTAACCTGCCACCTGACCCCAACATGGACCCTAGTTCATAATCCCAAAACCCCTTCTGAGGACCTATGATGTGTATGATGCATGGAGATGCCTTCATGCTACAGAGAGGGACTACTCCTTCTTTTCAGCTAGTCACAAAATTTACTCTAGACTGGATCTTTTTTTGACGGATAAATGGTTACTAACCAAAATTAAAGCATTTCAGATCAATAGCATTACCTGGTCAGATCATGCGTCGGTTTCACCTTTATTTGGAGATCCAACCCACATCTATTCCAAGATGATCCTTCCAGGTCTGCTTTACAGAGGGATCTAAGCAAATTTTTTGATCATAATGTGGGATCAGTTAATGACCCTTTTGTGATATGGAACGTGCACAAGGCGTTTATGCGAGGTCTCTTAATTAAGTTGGGAGCTAGAGCTAAGAGGAAGAGGGGGCAGCGCATATTGGATATCTCTAAACAAATTCAAACATTAGAAACTCAAAACAAGGCAAATTTCTCTCATAAGATGGCAGAAGAACTAACTGAGTTGAGATATGATCTACGTTTAATACTGCTGGAGGATTTTGAGAAGTCTTCCAGGAGGTTGAAAATGACATACTACGCAAGTGGAAATAAGGTAGGGAAATTGTTAGCAGCTCGCTTGCGAGGACTTAGACATAAAACCAAACTTCCTTTCATTATACATCCAGAAAATCAGACTAAATTATACCACCCCCCAGGCAATAGCAGATGCCTTCAGCACCTATTATGGGTCTCTATATAATCTTAAAAAAGATCCGCACGTAACTCAACCACTACCCCGCACAATCTCTGAATTCTTTAGCAAAGTAGATCTGCCCTCATCTTACAGAAACCCAAATCGATGCACTGAACTCCCCTTTCACGACACAAGAGGTGTCCCAAATGATCGATTCACTACCCAAAAATAAATCTCCTGGACCTGATGGTTTTACAGGCAAATATTTCCAAACATTTAAAGAAATACTAGCTCCTAGACTCACTGAGATATTTAACCGAGCTGCCTCTACCTCCTCATTTCCCTCTGAAATGTTAAAAGCAATGATCGTAGCATTACCGAAGCCAGGGAAGGAACCTGATACCTCACAAAATTTCCGCCCAATATCATTACTTAATAACGACCTAAAATTGTATGCCAAACTAATAGCCAGTAGAATAGTTGATCTCCTCCCATCTTTAATACACCCAGACCAATCTGGTTTCACCAAAGGCCGCCAAACAGCAGATGCAACCAGGAGCCTGATTAATCTTATACACACAGCCAACAGAACTGGAACGCCTTCTCTGCTCCTTGCTTTGGATGCAGAGAAGGCGTTCGATAGGATCCATTGGACATATCTAGAATACGTTTTGGCCAAGTTTGGTTTTAAAGGCCAAATGTATCAAGCTATTATGGCACTTTATACAACGCCGTCAGCACAGGTTTATATTTCAGGTATGCTGTCCACCCCATTCGATATAACAAATGGGACGCGCCAAGGGTGCCCATTATCCCCACTAATTTTTAACCTATTAATGGAACCTTTGGCAGCATATATACGCCAACACCCCAAAATAAGGGGATTAACAATCGGAAGTAGAATGCACACCATCAGCCTGTTTGCTGAAGATATAATTTTAATCCTTTCAGATGTACTGTCCTCCCTGGCTTCGGTTCAACATGCTTTACATTTATTTAATGCTATATCTTATTATAAAGTTAATGAAACCAAATCCTATCTATTGGGCGTGGGTCTACCCAAAAAGGTGAAACGAAGCATTACTTCCAACTTCCCATATAGGTGGAAAGAAAAAGGAATTGCATACCTAGGGATCACTCTTACATCTAAAATCTCAGAATTAGCTAAAGAAAACTACACCCCATTTTTGGACTCCCTGAAACACAAACTAGACAGGCTGCAAAGGTTTGAGCTTTCCTGGACAGGAAGACTTGCTGCATTTAAAATGCAAATACTACCACAATTCCTCTATTTATTTAGGACTTTGCCTATACCTGTCCCTCAATCATTTTCCAACAAGCACAATCTACAATAGACAGGTATTTGTGGGCAGGTAAAAAAGCACGTTGTGCCTTCAACAAACTTATCAAACTTAAACAGATGGGGGGGATAGGACATGTTTCTATAAAAGATTACTATGCGGCTACTATACTAACCCAAGTGAAGGACTGGTTTCCTCAACACGCCACCACACTTTGGACTGATCTAGAGAGCACACAAATCAAAGGGGGAAACCTATATAACTACCTAATTTCCAGTCCATATCACTTCACCAAATCATTGACGTGTGCACCTACCATACAGGCTTCTATTGAAGCCTGGCAATACTTACTTACAAATATAACACTAGAAGATCCACAAACTCTTCTAAAATTCCCGATCACAGCCTTAGAACATGTTATACCTGACATGTCATTAACAAATTGGTGTACCAGCAAAATACTCCTCTTAGAGGATCTTTTTATAGGGCCGAAGCTGAAAACATTCAGAACATTACAGATTGAATACTCCATACCAGCCTCCGAGATCTACAAATATATCCAACTATCCCATCTATTAGACAAAAAAGGTAATAATCTTCTTACCCAACTACCTTGGAAAATAGCTCTTTTCTACTCAAGCACCAAATCGATTATTAAAGGCACATCATTACTATATAAATACCTACAGGATAAACAATCCTTTAGTAAAACTACCAATATTGTAGCGTGGGAAAGGGACTTTGAGAGGAACTACACAGAGGAACAGTGGAAGAAAGCTTTCAGGGTTACCTATAAATCCACAAGAAGTGCCAACCTTTGGGAATTGTACCACAAGATCCTATTGAGGTGGTATTTTACCCCTTACCGTATTTCAAAATTTGTATCTGGAGCATCCCCAGATTGCTGGAGAAAATGTGGTTACAAAGGTACATTGTTACACGTACTGTGGTCATGCCCTCGCCTTAAAAGATAATGGACCCTAGTGTTCCATACAATAGAACAAGTCACAGGCACTAAAGCTACATATTCCCCAGGTATGGCACTTCTGTCATTGGGAATAGATTTGATACCTGCACCATTGAGAAATATAGTATCTCACTTGCTTATAGCAGCTAGACTCACCATAGTCAGACATTGGAAGGAGGTTGACCCACCCCCAATAGCGGAAACCCTAAGAATAATAAACACACATAGTGCTTATGAAACACAATTTGCTCAAAGTTGTGGGAATCATAACCAGGTTTCCAAACTATGGAGTACCTGGTTAACATGGTATCCAAAAAACTCAGGTCTCAGTTTCTATGGGAACATAAAATAATACATGACAAAATGATATATACAGCAAATCTACACACAACGGATGGTCAATAGACATATTTTTTCAATACTGTGGATATATGTTAAATAGTTTTGTTACTATTCCTTTTTGTTCTATTATTCATATGTTGTCCACACAGGACCTATGGCAAGAAAGTATGACATATACCTATGTTAAGATTGGATGCTAGATTCTACAGGTTGCTTCTGGGCTGTTAAGTCCTTCCCCCTATTGGACACAGTTAGCTCCCAGAGGGGTGCCTTGGGGGGGGTAACACCCAAGGCATACCTGTTTCTTTCGATGCTGATATTAACCACTTTGCACCCGCGCTATAGCCGAAAGACCGCTGCAGCGCGGACGCTACCTGCCGGGTGGCCGTCCCTGGATGTGCAGCTGTTTACTTTCCCTCGGACACAGCCAGTCACAGATCGCCGTAAACGGCCAATGACAGCGGCCGTTTTCAGTGTGATCGGCGGTGTCAATGAGAGATAATCTCATATGTTAACATATGTAATATATTTCTTTATTGGATTTTCACAAAAAGGTACATACATGTCAAGACCAAACCGATGGTAATAGCAGGAACAGATGTTCCATCTAGAAACAAGCTATTTTTACAGATAACACTGTGTAAAAAGAGAAAGTAAACAGTAACATTTCAAATGGGTTGGCTGAAGCAGGTAATCGAGTAAGGAGAGAATCTAGATGGAGAGGGGGTGGGACGTGGAGAGGGGGAAAGGAATTGGGGAATAGGGGGGGGGGGAAACAGGGCACCAGCGGACCAGAGATAAAGACATAAATGTTCATATCAATTCAGTTACACTTGAACAGTACATTTTGGGTGTTGTAACCAGAGTGACCACAAAGCCATATGTTTTCGGACAGTTAAATTTTTCCTAGCCACTATCCTTTCCATTTCACACTGGAAGTTGAGATCAGCGACAGTACTAGAAATGGAGGGGACTGTGGTGGATTTCCATAGTCTGGTGATGTTTAATTTGGCGGCATATAGTAGGTGGAGAATTACACATCTAGATTGATGTGGAAATTTTTCTATGCCAATGTGTAAGAGAGGCAGGGCAGGAGTCGGGGAACATGAGATCCCAGTGATGGAGGAGATCAGAGCAAATACTTGGTTCCAGAAAGAGCTCAAGGATTTGCAAAACCATAGCGTATGTGCAATGGAGCCTATACTGCCGCAATTTCTCCAGCAGCATGGTGATTGGCCTGGATACATTTTAGACAGTCGGTAGGGGGTGAGATACCATCTGTGGACGGTCTTTTGGTAGGATTCCCAGTGGTTTGAGCAGCGAGACGCTTTATGAGTTTCTGTGAATGCTCGTTGCCACTGGGTTTGGGTGAGGGGGACTTTCAACTCCTCCGCCCATTTGTTTAAGGAGCGCACTTGGGAGCATGGTCGAGGGTCGCTGAGACATGAGTACATCAGGGAGATACCTCTACCGGGGCATGGAGTAGTGGAGTAGTAGTGGTATATTGGTACAGGGATATTCACTGTGGAGGGTAGTTTAGCAAGGTTTAGGAAGTGTGAGATTCGCATGTATGTGAAAGCTTCCGAGTTTGGGAGTTTGAATTTGACTTGGAGAGATTCAAAGGTATGCAGCGAACCATGATCTCTCAAGTCGCCAATGGTCAGGATACCAGCAGATTGCCATTTAGAAAGGTTCAGATCAGGGATGCAGAGGGATATGGCTTTTAATGGTATCGGTAAAGTTCTACTAGGTGAGTTTTGCGGGTACATATTGAGAAGTTTTCTCCAGGCCAACATGGAGGCAGAGATCATTGGGTTAATTTTCCGAGGGGCCGGGGAGTATCCAGCCGTCATTAGTAGGAGGTAGTCTGTCAAGGTATCGGGTTGTGCGTAAGAAGCTTCTATGGTGGACCATATTTTTTCGGGCGTAGGATGCCACCAATAGTAAATTTGGTCTAAGATTGAGGCATAGTAGTAGTTGTCGATGTTGGGTAAGCCCATTCCACCTTGGTCCTGGCGTCTAGTGAGTATGTGGCCAGCACATCTAGGTGGTTTAGAATTCCAAATATATTTAGTCAGTTGACTTTGGATTGAGAACAGGAGAGAGCGGGGGAGAGGCAGAATGAGTGTTCGAAATAAGTAAAGAAGCTTGGGCAGTATGATCATTTTAAAGGAAGCTATACGACCTAAAGTAGAGAGGCCTGTGCTGCGCAGAGATTTTAGTAGGGTAGGTAAGTTTCGAGAGAAGGTAAGGTAGTTTAAGTCAATCAGTCGTTTTGGATTAGGGGAAATCTGAATTCCCAGATACGAGATAGATGTGCTCGCCCACATGTAGGGCAAGGTAGCTTTCAGCCGGGCAGTCATTTGTGGTGGCAGGAGTATGGGGAGGACTATGGATTTTGTGGTATTAAGTTTATAGTAGGATACAGAGCTAAATTGGTGGAGGGTGTCTTGAATTTTTTGTATGGACTGGATGGGATTAGTGATCAGCAGGATCACGTCGTCAGCAAATAAGCTAATTTTGTGATCTATGCCATCATGGGGAATACCTGTTATTAGTGGATCAGATCTAATTTTGGATGCCAAGGGTTCCATCAGCAGGGTAAAGATAAGTGGGGAGAGGGGGCACCCCTGTCGTGTGCCATTGGTGATCTCGAAAGGGGTGGATAGAGTCCCTCCCGTGAGTACTTTAGCTGATGGGTTGGAGTATAGGGACAAAATTACAGCTTGAAACCACCCTATAATACCAAATTTAGTCAACACTGCTTGAAGAAAAGACCAGTGGACTCTATCAAACGCCTTCTCTGCATCAAGGGATAATAGCAGAGAAGGCGTTTGAGTGTGTGCGGCATGTTGAATGAGGTTGAGGACTCTCCTGGTTGCGTCAGGAGCCTGTCTACCCGGGACGAACCCGACCTGGTCCGGGTGTACTAGCTCAGGAAGGAACACCATCAGTCTGTTGGCAATAACTTTAGCAAGTAGCTTGATATCGGTGTTCAAGAGCGATATTGGCCTATAGTTAGAGGCAACAGAGGTATCCTTCCCAGGCTTTGGGATGGTGGATATGATTGACCTTAACATATCAGTAGGTAGGGAGCCCGAGGAGCCAGCAGCATTAAAGAGGTCTGTCAGTCTAGGGACTAAGGCGTCGGCAAATTTTTTGTAAAAGGCATTGGTGAAGCCATCTTCTCCTGGAGCTTTATGCAGAGGGAGAGCCTTGATTGCTCTAAGGACTTCCTCTGGCGTGAATGGTTTAGAGATATGGTCGAATTGGGACTTTGAGATTTTGGGGAGATTTATCGGGGTGAGAAAGTTTTGTATTTGTTCTGCAGTTGGTTGTGGGGTGAGAGGGTCATGTTTTAGATTATATAGGGATGCATAATATTCACTGAACGCGTTAGCAATTTCCTGAGGGTTGGTTAAGAGTCGTTTTGAAGTAGGGTGATGGAGAGAGAGAATTTTGGCTTTCGTACGTTGGGCCTTAACTTGTTTTGCTAGGAGTGACCCAGCTCTGTTGCCTAGGGCATAGTAATTGGCCTTTGAGAATTTAAAGTTGTGCTCAAATTTGTGGAGTAGGAGAGTGTGTAATTTCTGTCGGAGCTCCAGGAGTTGGATGACTTGTGTGTGAGAGGGAGAGGATTTGTTTGTTTGTTCTATTTTAGATATTTGGGACATGACCTCGTCAATCTGCTGGGTCCTCAGGCGTCTCGCTCTTTTACTCATTTTTATAAAAATTCCTCGAAGGTACGCTTTGTATGTTGACCAGAGTACAAATTTGTCAGTGTCAGGCAGTTCGTTATGTTCGAAGAAGGAGTGGTGCTCGGCTTCAATTTCCTGCCGGACTTTAGGGTCTTCTAACAAGGAGGGGTCTAATCTCCAAAGTCTCGGAGGTCCAGGTCGTTTATCGCCCAGGGAAATGGAAATAGGGGCATGGTCTGACCATGATATTAGGCCAATGTCAGATTGCGTGATGTTTTGTAGGGTCCATTTATCTACTATGAAGGCGTCAAGTCTTGAGTAAGATAGCTGTGAGTGAGAAAAGTACGTGTAGTCACGTTCTGAGCCATGTTGTGCTCTCCAAACATCAAAGAGATCTAGGTTGTGGAGTAGGGGGTTCAAAGCCGGCCGGCTTTGGCCTTTGGTAGTAGAGGTATCTATGGAGGGATCGCCAACTATATTGAGGTCGCCTCCCATTATTACAATGCCTTTGCGCAGGCTGTTGACCTTTTTGTAGAGGCGTCGGAAGAAGCGGAGTTGTCTGGAATTAGGTCCATATATATTGACCAAGGTATAGGTGGTTTGAGCAACGGTACAGATAAGTATCAGGTATCGGCCCTGTGGATCAGCATAGGTGTGATGGTGCTGGAACTGAAGGGTGTCTCGGACAACTGTCATCACTCCTTTTTTCTTCTTTGGGCCCGAGGCGAAGTAGACAGTGTCATATCCCTTGAGTCTAAACTTAGGGGTTTTGGATTCTGCAAAGTGCGTCTCCTGTAGGAATGCAATGTCTGCATGTTGTTTTGTCAATTCCTTTTGTAGATTGGCTCGTTTGTGCGGGCTGTTCAGGCCCTTGACATTCAGGGATGTCAGTTTTATCGGCATTTTACGGCAGTCAAAGGTAATTCTTTATGGCAGGACTACAATAGTAGGTATGGGGTTTCTCTGACAGGATCAGGTAATGGCTGAGGGGTGTGGTCCAGGGGGGAATAGGATATTTAGTTTCGCCTATATGCGGGCTTTGGTAGTAAAGCAAAAATCAGCGGGATGCTGGTGTGGAACAGGGCAGGGGATAAAAAAGAAGAGCCCGTTAGGAATACGGGTTCAATGTGCAGATTAACTGCTAACAACTTGAAACGGGGGGGGATTTCCTCCAGTGGCGTCTCGGAACACCGAGCCAGTGGAGTGAAAGAGAGGCTTGGGAGAGGCAGTAATCCGCTGCAACCCAGCTATATATAAAGTAGGGTCAGATGTGCGGACGGGATAGTTCAGGCATCTTGAAGTGACCAGTCAGCTTCCATTTGCGAAGGAGGTGAAGGAGGTGGGCGTGGAGTTTCCTCAGGGATTATGCGCCAGAGCCGTAGAAGTTGTAGGCCAGCTTGCAGCGTGCGCACAGCATGGGTTTTGCTCTGGTATGTGATCAGCAATTTAGTGGGAAACCCCCATTTGTACTGTATATGGTGGTTTTGGAGTGCTTTAGTGATCGTGGCGAGTTGTCGACGATTCTCCATAGTTGCCTTAGAGAGATCTGTGTACAGCGCAATTGCAGTGAACGGATCAGGAAGGTTTGAGGACCTCTTAGCGGCAAACATCACTTTTTCCTTAGTGCTGTAGAAATGTATGCGTGCTAATACATCTCGAGACTTCTCTGGTGGGAGGTGAGATGGCTTTGGGAGCCTATGGGCTCTATCAATTTCCAGATCTCTATCAGATAGCTCAGGCACTAGCGCTCGCATTAGAGATTGCAGGAATCGCACCAGATCAGGTTGCGGTATCGATTCGGGTATGTTGCGGAACTTAATATTGTTCCTGCGCGAACGATCTTCGAGATCTGCCAATTTAAGGTTGATCGCCTGCAAGTCTGCCTCATGTTCTGTGCATACTTCCACGGTATCATTATGGGCTGTGAGGAGATCAGACATTTTGTTTTCTATGTAATGCAGACGCTGGTCCTGGTGCTGTACTACAGTAGCCAGCGAGGACACTGCAGCCGACAAATCAGTGTACAGGGTCTGTTTAAGGGAGATGAGCATGTTCTTCATTGTTTGCTCAGAGATGGGCTGGTCTGAGGCAGGGAAGTTATCAATGGCTGCAGGATGTTGTACATTAGGAGGAGGCAGGATGAAAGGTATGCTGGGGTTCTGACCTGGGGCGTCCTCCTCTCTCCTGGGCTTAGATTTGACTGGAGAGGCAGAGGCAGGAGAGCGGAGGGGAGAGTACTCACAGTTTGTGATCATGGGATAGCCTGGGCATTGTGATCCGCCGCCGCCAGCGTGAGGTGACAGCTGAGCTGGAGATCTGTGTGAGGTGCCGGCGCCATCTTGTCCTCCTCCCGCTCCCGCTAGACAGAAGAAGTCTGTCAGCTTCTGAGGCATGGGGATCTGTTTCCTTCGCTTCAGCATGATGCCTGGCTGATGTGGAAGTGGTTGTGGGTTCGGTCGGGTGATTTTCATCCCGTTTTTAGCGCTGTGGAGCCGCTGATAGCCGGGTGCTGTGCGGAGCAGAGATTCTAAGCAGCCATTCACGGTGCTGGCAAGCCACGCCCCCCCATATGTTAACATATGAGATCATCTCTCATCGCCGGCTCTCCCTCCTCACACAGAGACAGTGTGTGAGGAGGGAGAGCGAACCACTGCAGCGGTGAGTGTAAAAAAAAAAAAAACTGAAAAAAAAAGTTGTCAGTGTCATCTGTCATCCCTCCCCAGTGCCATCTGTCCCCAGTGCCATCCCTCCCCACTGCCATCCGTCCCCAGTGCCATCCCTCCCCACTGCTATCTGTCCCCAGTGCCATCCCTCCCCAGTGCCATCCGTCCCCAGTGCCATCCCTCCCCAGTGCCATCTGTCCCCAGTGCCATCCCTCCCCACTGCCATCCCTCCCCAGTGCCATCCGTCATCAGTGCCACGTATTAGTGCCAACTGTCATGAGTGCCACGTATTAGTGCATCTGTCATCAGTGCCACGTATTAGTGCCATCTGTCATCAGTGCCACGTGTCATCAGTGCCACGTATTAGTGCTATCTGTCATCAGTGCCATCTGTCATCACTGCCACGTGTCATTAGTGCCACATATTAGTGCCATCTGTCATCAGTGCACATGTCATTAGTGCCCCATATTAGTGCCATCTGTCATCAGTGTCACATGTCATCAGTGCCATGTATTAGTGCCATCTGTCAGTGCCACGTATTAGTGCCAAATGTCATCAGTGCCACGTATTAGTGCCATCTGTCATCAGTGTCATCAGTGCCACATATTAGTGCCATCTGTCATCAATGCCACGTCAGTGTCATCAGTGCCACGTATCAGTGCCATCTGTCATCGGTGCCACGTATCAGTGCCATCTGTCATCAGTGTCACGTGTCATTGTCCTGGTGCTCCAGGGCCTTCAAAAGTGTAATAGGTAGTCAACAGGTTAGAAGTGTAATTTATGCTCCTAGAACACCTGATGGTGCTCCCTGCATGTTGGGCCTCTGTATGTGGCCAGGCTGTGAAAAGTCCCACACATGTGGTATCCCCATACTCAGGATGAGTAGCAGAATGTATTTTGGGGCGTTATCTGTGGTTTATACATGCCATGTGAGAGAAATAACCTATTACAATGACAATTTTGTGGGGAAAAAAAAAATCTTCATTTTGCAAAGAATTGTGGGAAAAAATGACAACATCAAAAAACTCACCATGCCTCTTACTAAATACCTTTGAATGTCTACTTTCAAAAAAGGGGTCATTTGGGGGGTATTTGTACTTTCCTGGCTTGTTCGGGACGCAAGAAATGAGATAGGCCGTCAGTACATCAAGTGTGATCAATTTTTTATGATTTGCACCACAGCTTGTAGACTCTCTAACTTATACATGGACCAAATAATATCCACTAATTTGGGTTATTTTTACCAAAGATATGTAGCAGTATAAATTGTGGCCAAAATTTATGAAGAAAAATTAATAATTTGCAAAATTTTATCACAGAAACTAAGAAAAATGTGTTTTTTTCAAAATTTTCGGTCTTTTTTTATTTATAGCGCAAAAAATAAAAAACCCAGAGGTGATCAAATACCACCAAAAGAAAGCTCTATTTGTATGAAAAAAAGGACAAAAAATCATTTTGGTACAGTATTACATGACTGAGTAATTGTCATTCAAAGTATTAGAGCACCGAAAGCTGAAAATTGGTCTGAGCAGGAGGGGGGTTTAAGTGCCCAGTAGGCAAGTGGTTAATAATACGAACATATACAAATAATTATACTTGCTTTAACCTTAACAAGTACAAAATTGAGACAACTTTCACTGAATGTACTTTACTTCATGTTTCTGTTCATTATACCTACTCTTTGGAAAAACTCAATAAAGAATTATTGAAACTAAAAAAAAAAAAAAAAAAAAATAAAAAAAGGCCCTTAAAAAAAATGTAAGGTAAGAGTTTGGGGATGGGGCCCCAGCAGGAAGGCTGTACGGGGCCCCGTGATCTCTAACAGCAGCTCTATATATTTTACAGCCCCCAAAATATGTTGGTTTTGTATACTTGAATGTTTATGTAATAAATACACTTGGACTCCAAAATGAATAATCTGGCTGTGATACTTCTCCTACAAGCCCAGCAAATAAAACCTGGAGGTGGTTTTAGCCTTTCCCCGCTCCATCCAAAACCAGAAAAAAAAATGTTATCTTTAGCTTCACCTTCAGAGCAAACAAGTATTGTCCTAGTTCACTCCAACACACCCATTTCTATTTTTATTCTGTCGCTCAGCAGCCACAGATTTGGAACCATTTAGAAAAATAGAAGGCACATTAACAGACAGGCGTACGGTGAAATGTGGTCCTCACCTCCTAAGTAAGCACAGTTGAAATAGCTGCAGAGTTTTCCGGTGCTTTCCAAATCATACGTGTTTTCAGTCTGGTTTACCATGTTAAATGTTTCTGCAATGGGAATGAGATATTCCCTTTCCCTATGAACTGAAAAGTTAGCTATGTACACACCATAGCAAGTTAATATGTTGAAAAAGGGGTTCTTCCCAAACCGTTCAGCAATTGATATTTGGGTAGAGGAAGATGCAAACCGATCAAAACGCATTTTCTTAGCTACATCTACAGCACCGATCTCTGTCCCTCTGTAGACCCGAGGCTTCTTGGCACAATCTGTTCTCAGCACCTGTAAGGCTCGGGTCAGGTAAAAGTGAAGAGCTTTAAAATGGAAATTTTTCATGTACAAATCTCTAGACTCTCCCATGATTGAGACATTTGCATTCAGTTCTCTGTATATAGGGTGTGTCTTTTCCATTGTGTACAATACAACTGCTATCCCATACTTGTCATTAAACTTGCTTGTAAGGGATAAACCTTTCTTATACCAGACCAGACTTGCAGTTTTCCACATTTCTGCAAACTGCTGGTTGTATTCCAGTTCCTCTGAAAGAATTTTCGGCATCACACGCTCCATCTCTTCTGCACAGCCGATGTACTGGTCATCAAATGTATTCGGCATAATGTTCAAAACCACCACTTGATGGCTCATCTGTGAAAAAAATTGTTTGGAAAAACACTTATTAAGATTTAGCTGGTTTAGCCTGAGGGGTAGTCAAAACTCAGAGACCCCTAGTAGTGGACAACTCAGATTATCTTCATAGTAGACATGTGCGGTTTGTTTAGTTCCAAATTCAAATTTGGACAAATTTTCATTTTAGTACCAAATTTAAACGAATCCGAAAAAACGAAAAAAAAAATTCAGACAAAATTTGAATTTGAATTGTTTTCAAATACTTTTCGAATAGTTTTCAAATTCAAATAGTTTTTGAATTTCCAAAGAGAGTAAAATAGAATAGAAAATAAAGGAATAGAATAGAATAGAAAACAATATAAGAGAAAATAAAAGAATAGAATATAATAGAGTAAAACAAAACAAAATAAAATAGAAAGTAAAAGAACAGAATAGACTAGAACAGTGTTTCTCAACTCCAGTCCTCAATGCGCCCCAACAGGTCATGTTTTCAGGCTTACCATTATTTTGCACAGGTGATTTGATCAGTTTCACTGCCTTAGTAATTACCACAGCTGTTTCATCTGAGGGAAATCCTGAAAACATGACCTGTTGGTGCGCCTTGAGGACTGGAGTTGAGAAACACTGGACTAGAATATAATATAATAGAAACAATTAGAATAGAATAACATAGAACGAATATAACCATCTTCTGAAATTCAAATTCCAAATAGAATAAATTTGAATACATAAAGAAACAAACAAAAAAAAAGAATAGAATAGACTATAATAAAATAGAAAAAAAAAATAATAATTAAAAAAAGCAATAGAGTAGAAAAAATAGAATATAACTATTTCCCAAAATTCAAATAAAATATATTTGAATATAATATAATTGATTAGAATAGAATAGAATATAACAGAATAGTGTATAAAAAAACAATAGAATAGAATAAAATAGAAATAATTAAACCATCTTCCGAATTTGAATTTCAAATAGAATAAATTTGGATAGAAAAGAATAGAATAACCCTATCCGATCACGCACCTGTGACGATGTGTATGACCATGCCCACCTTATCTCGTACCACAAATAACTGGAAACTTAACAAAGCTCTCCTATCTAACCAAACTGAAGTCTCCATGTTAGCCTCTCATCTGAAACATTATTTTAAAGAGAATACATCCTCTATGACCTCCCCATCTGTTGTTTGGGAAGCGCATAAGGCAACTATAAGGGGACGTTTAATTGAGCTTGGTGCTAGGAAGAAGAGGGAGCATGGTCATCAAATAGCACAGGTCCTGCAACAAATAGCTGACCTTGAAAAACATCATAAACTATCACTTCATAGCGCACATCTTAAAGCCCTCACGCTTAAACGCCAAGAACTACAAACCCTTCTAGACCTAGACACTAAAAAGAGATTTCACCGCATATCACAAAAATTTTATGAATGGGGTAATAAACCAAGCAGATTACTAGCTAGGTCCCTTAAAACGAAACAAACACAGTAATTTATCCCTAAAATTAAACTTCCATCGTGTGATTTAGTGCACGCAACCCCACACATAGCTAAAGCCTTTAGAGAATTCTATACAGATCTTTATAATGTTACGAACAGTTTAGCCCCTTTACCCCCATCTGAGAGGCGCTCCCGAATCCTCTCCTATTTGAGGGCGGCGAACCTCCCTAAATTATCTAGGTCAGCCCTTAAGGAATTGGAAGAGGACTTTTCAATTGAAGAATTCCAATCCGCCTTAAAATCCTCCCCATCGGGCAAAGCCCCTGGCCCCGATGGTTTTACTATCCTTTATTATAAGACATTTCAGGATATCCTACTCCCTCGTCTCACAGAATACGCTAATTCTATTTCCCAAACCTTAGGCCTACGCCCAGAATCCCTTTCAGCACATATCACTGTTATACCTAAACCCGGTAAGGATCCCACCCTGTGCAGCAGCTTTAGACCAATTTCTTTGATAAATACGGACATTAAATTATTTGCCAAAGTAATGGCCAACCGCATTCTCCCTTTCATACCTAGTTGGATTTCGGCAGACCAGACCGGTTTCATACCGCATAGAGAAGCTAAAGACAATTCTTTACGGTCAATTTCCCTAATCCAATATGTTCAAAGGTGTGCCCAGCCCACCCTACTCCTTTCTACTGATGCTGAAAAAGCATTTGATAGGGTGGACTGGGACTATCTTAAGTTGACCTTACGACATTTTGGTTTGGGCCCGAAGATGTACCATCGCATTTCTTCACTATACTCCGCTCCATCTGCGCAAATTCGCATAAACGGCTCATTGAGTGATCCCTTCACCCTACACAACGGCACTAGGCAGGGATGTCCTCTCTCCCCCCTCCTCTTTGCTATCACTTTAGAACCGTTCCTAGCCACAATTAGACGCAATATTAATATACATGGTATCCAGGTAGGAAGTAGAACTCACAAATACGCTGCTTATGCTGACGATATACTCTTCTTCATTCAACAACCGCGTATCTCCCTGCCCAACTTAATGTCAGCATTTTCTACCTTCCAGATGATATCAAATTTCAAAATAAACCTCTCCAAATCGGAAATCCTCAATATTAACCTCCCTAGGGCAGAAGCGACCTCTTTGAAGCCCCTCTTTCCATTTAGATGGGAACAGACCCACATGAAGTATCTGGGTATATACCTCACACCTAGACTACGCTCTCTTTTTAAATACAATTACATTCCATTATTAAACAGCATCAGAGCGGATCTAAGAAAGTGGTCCAATCTATCCCACTCTTGGTTAGGGAAAATTAACATAATTAAAATGAACATTCTCCCCCGTGTATTTTTTACTTTCCAAATGATTCCATTAGGCGTCCCGGTGGGGTTCTTCACTATTCTACAAGCAATGATTTCCCGATTTGTTTGGGGGAACAGTCGCCCCAGAATATCCAGAGACGTTCTCTTCTGCTCCAAATGCTCTGGGGGACTGGCACTCCCAAACTTTAAGACCTATTATCATGCTGTCATATTATCCAGAATGGCAGACTGGAAATACGCGATTAATTCAAAATTATGAATACTCTCTGAGTGGAGCCGATCTCTCTACTATCCCCTGGATACCTAGAACCCATAGGCACACTTCCCACACTGTTTCCACACTCACCACGTCTTCACTAGATATATGGGATGCCATATGCAGGAAATTTTCCTGGACTTATGACTCCCCCCTTATGCCTCTCCTCAATCACCACTATTTCCTAACAGGTATACTGGATCCGGGATTTAAATCCTGGTCCCCAGAAGAACCTCTTCTGCTACACCACGTTATACACGCCAACACAATTAAACCTCTTTCTGAGATTCTCAGAACCACACAATTTACTTTTTTGGACAAGTGGAGATATCATCAATTACAACGCTTTTTACATTCCCTCCCTCACCCGTTATGAGGTTTACAAGATTTAAATGGCATAGAAGAAATATTCTACCCAAAAGACCCCCCTTTGCACGGAATCTCTCTGTTTTATAAGGCTCTCACCGACCTCTCCAACCCTGGGTATCCGCATTTCTTGGCAAATTGGGAATCAGACTTAGACTCCCCCCTAACAAACACTTTGAAAGATAAAATCTTAACACTCGCTTATGTCTCCTCACCCGCTTCAAAGATGGCAGAAGTCAATTACAAACTTCTTTCCAGATGGCATTACACCCCATTTAAAATGCATCAAATGTTTCCCGATAGCTCCCCGTTGTGTTGGAGGAGCTGCGGAAACGAAGCTACACACGCACATATTTGGTGGCACTGCCCGCTCATCCGTCCTTTCTGGATCAGTGTTATTAACCTCATAAGACTTATCAGAGACATTAATCTTCCCCATGATCCCTGGGTTGTCCTTTTCCATGCCACTAAAGAACCCATAGGTACTTACAAACGCTCCCTCATACCACATTTATTAACCACTTGCCGACCGCCGCACGACGATGTACGTCGGCAAAGCGGCACGGGCAGGCAAAAGGGCTTACCTGTACGTCCCTGCCTGCCCGCGGGTGGGGGGTCCTATCGGACCCCCCCCCGGTGCCTGCGGCGGTCGGCAAATGTCCCCCGGCGATCGATGGTGAGGGGGAGGCCATCCATTCGTGGCCCCCCCCTCGCGATCGCTCCCAGCCAATGGGATCATTTCCCTGCCTCTGTATTGTACACAGAGGCAGAGGAAATGATGTCATCTCTCCTCGGCTCGGTA
This sequence comes from Lithobates clamitans, assembly GCA_037952925.1. Taxonomy (NCBI): domain Eukaryota; kingdom Metazoa; phylum Chordata; class Amphibia; order Anura; family Ranidae; genus Lithobates; species Lithobates clamitans. The sequence goes on from JBBGZY010002913.1 coordinate 874,913, forward strand.
TTTTCCGTTCCAGGCCGAGGAGAGAAGACTGTACTGTGAGTTACACAAACACACACACACAGTAGAACATGCCAGGCACACATTTCACCCTGATCCCCCCCCCCCGATCGCCCCCCGATCCCCCCCCAATCACCCCCCCCCCCGTCACAAACTGACACCAAGCAGGTTTTTTTTTTTTTTTTTTTTTTTTTTTCTGATTACTGTATTGGTGTCAGTTTGTGACAGTTAGTGTGTTAGGGCAGTGAGTCTTAGGTCTAGGGTACCCCCCTAACCCCCCTAATAAAGTTTTAACCCCTTGATCACCCCCCGTCACCAGTGTTGCTAAGCGATCATTTTTCTGATCGCTGTATTAGTGTCGCTGGTGACGCTAGTTAGTGAGGTAAATATTTAGGTTCGCCGTCAGCGTTTTATAGCGACAGGGATCCCCATATACTACCTAATAAATGTTTTAACCCCTTGATTGCCCCCTAGTTAACCCTTTCACCACTGATCACCGTATAACTGTTACGGGTGACGCTGGTTAGTTCGTTTATTTTTTATAGTGTCAGGGCACCCGCCGTTTATTACCAAATAAAGGTTTAGCCCCCTGATCGCTCGGCGGTGATATGCGTCGCCCCAGGCAGCGTCAGATTAGCGCCAGTACCGCTAACACCCACGCACGTAGCATACGCCTCTCTTAGTGGTATAGTATCTGAACGGATCAATATCTGATCCGATCAGATCTATACTAGTGTCCCCAGCAGTTTAGGGTTCCCAAAAACACAGTGTTAGCGGGATCAGCCCAGATACCCGCTAGCACCTGCATTTTGTCCCTCCGCCCGGCCCAGCCCAGCCCACCCAAGTGCAGTATCGATCGATCACTGTCACTTACAAAACACTAAACGCATAACTGCAGCGTTCGCAGAGTCAGGCCTGATCCCTGCGATCGCTAACAGTTTTCTTGGTAGCGTTTTGGTGAGCTGGCAAGCACCAGCCCCAGGCAGCGTCAGATTAGCGCCAGTACCGCTAACACCCACGCACGCACCGTACACCTCCCTTAGTGGTATAGTATCTGATCGCATCAATATCTGATCCGATCAGATCTATACTAGTGTCCCCAGCAGTTTAGGGTTCCCACAAACGCAGTGTTAGCGGGATCAGCCCAGATACCTGCTAGCACCTGCGTTTTGCCCCTCCGCCCGGCCCGGCCCAGCCCACCCAAGTGCAGTATCGATCGATCACTGACACTTACAAAACACTAAACGCATAACTGCAGCGTTCGCAGAGTCAGGCCTGATCCCTGCGATCGCTAACGGTTTTTTTGGTAGCGTTTTGGTGAACTGGCAAGCGCCAGCGGCCTAGTACACCCCGGTCGTAGTCAAACCAGCACTGCAGTAACACTTGGTGACATGGCGAGTCCCATAAGTGCAGTTCAAGCTGGTGAGGTGGCAAGCACAAGTAGTGTCCCGCTGCCACCAAAAAGACAAACACAGGCCCGTCATGCCCATAGTGCCCTTCCTGCTGCATTCGCCAATCCTAATTGGGAACCCACCGCTTCTGCAGCGCCCGTACTTCCCCCATTCACATCCCCAACCAAATGCAGTCAGCTGCATGAGAGGCAATTTCTTTATGTCCTCCCGAGTACCCCTACCCAACGAACCCCCCAAAAAAGATGTCGTGTCTGCAGCAAGCGCGGATATAGACGTGACACCCGCTATTATTGTCCCTCCTGTCCTGACAATCCTGGTCTTTGCATTGGTGAATGTTTTGAATGCTACCATTCACTAGTTGACTATTAGTGTAGGGTACAGCATTCCACAGACTAGGCACACTTTCACAGGGTCTCCCAAGATGCCATCGCATTTTGAGAGACCCGAACCTGGAACCGATTACAGTTATAAAAGTTAGTTACAAAAAAAAGTGAAAAAAAAAAAAAACACAAACAAAAATATAAAATAAAAAAAAAATAGTTGGCGTTTTATTGTTCTCTCTCTCTCTATTCTCTCTCTATTGTTCTGCTCTTTTTTACTGTATTCTATTCTGCAATGTTTTATTGTTATTATGTTTTATCATGTTTGCTTTTCAGGTATGTAATTATTTATACCTTACCGTTTACTGTGCTTTATTGTTAACCATTTTTTTGTCTTCAGGTACGCCATTCACGACTTTGAGTGGTTATACCAGAATGATGCCTGCAGGTTTAGGTATCATCTTGGTATCATTCTTTTCAGCCAGCGGTCAGCTTTCATGTAAAAGCAATCCTAGCGGCTAATTAGCCTCTAGACTGCTTTTACAAGCAGTCGGAGGGAATGCCCCCCCCCAACGTCTTCCGTGTTTTTCTCTGGCTCTCCTGTCTCAACAGGGAACCTGAGAATGCAGCCGGTGATTCAGCCAGCTGACCATGGAGCTGATCAGAGACCAGAGTGGCTCCAAACATCTCTATGGCCTAAGAAACCGGAAGCTACGAGCATTTTATGACTTAGATTTCGCCGGATGTAAACAGCGCCATTGGGAAATTGGGAAAGCATTTTATCACACCGATCTTGGCGTGGTCAGATGCTTTGAGGGCAGAGGAGAAATCTAGGGTCTAATAGACCCCAATTTTTGCAAAAAAGAGTACCTGTCACTACCTATTGCTATGATAGGGGATATTTACATTCCCCGAGATAACAATAAAAATGATTTAAAAAAAAAATGAAAGGAACAGTTTAAAAATAAGATAAAAAAATAATAATAATAATGAAAAAAAAAAAAAAAAAAAAAAAAAAAGCACCCCTGTCCCCCCTGCTCTTGCGCTAAGGCGAACGCAAGCGTCGGTCTGGCGTCAAATGTAAACAGCAATTGCACCATGCATGTGAGGTATCACCGCGAAGGCCAGATCGAGGGCAGTAATTTTAGCAGTAGACCTCCTCTGTAAATCTAAAGTGGTAACCTGTAAAGGCTTTTAAAGGCTTTTAAAAATGTATTTAGTTTGTCGCCACTGCACGTTTGTGCGCAATTTTAAAGCATGTCATGTTTGGTATCCATGTACTCGGCCTAAGATCATCTTTTTTATTTCACCAAACATTTGGGCAATATAGTGTGTTTTAGTGCATTAAAATGTAAAAAAGTGTGTTTTTCCCCAAAAAATGCGTTTGAAAAATCGCTGCGCAAATACTGTGTGAAAAAAAAAAATGAAACACCCACCATTTTCATCTGTAGGGCATTTGCTTTAAAAAAAAAAATAATGTTTGGGGGTTCAAAGTAATTTTCTTGCAAAAAAAATTTATTTTTTTATGTAAACAATAAGTGTCAGAAAGGGCTTTGTCTTCAAGTGGTTAGAAGAGTGGGTGATGTGTGACATAAGCCTCTAGATGTTGTGCATAAAATGCCAGGACAGTTCAAAACCCCCCCAAATGACCCCATTTTGGAAAGTAGACACCCCAAGCTATTTGCTGAGAGGCATGTCGAGTCCATGGAATATTTTATATTGTGACACAAGTTGCGGGAAAGAGACAATTTTTTATTTTTTTTATTTTTTTTTTTGCGCAAAGTTGTCACTAAATGATATTTTGCTCAAACATGCCATGGGAATATGTGAAATTACACCCCAAAATACATTCTGCTGCTTCTCCTGAGTACGGGGATACCACATGTGTGAGACTTTTTGGGAGCCTAGCCGCGTACGGGACCCCAAAAACCAAGCACCGCCTTCAGGCTTTCTAAGGCTGTAAATTTTTGATTTCACTCTTCACTGCCTATCACAGTTTCGGAGGCCATGGAATGCCCAGGTGGCAAAAAACCCCCCCAAATGACCCCATTTTGGAAAGTAGACACCCCAAGCTATTTCTTGAGTGGTATAGTGAGTATTTTGCAGACCTCAGTTTTTGTCACAAAGTTTTGAAAATTGAAAAAAGAAAAAAAAAAAAATGTTTTTCTCGTCTTTCTTTACTTTCAAAAACAAATGAGAGCTGCAAAATACTCACCATGCCTCTCAGCAAATAGCTTGGGGTGTCTACTTTCCAAAATGGGGTCATTTGGGGGGGGGTTTGTGCCACCTGGGCATTCCATGGCCTCCGAAACTGTGATAGGCAGTGAGGAGTAAAATCAAAAATGTACGCCCTTAGAAATCCTGAAGGCAGTGATTGGTTTTCGGGGCCAGACATGTGGCTAGGCTCCCAAAAAGTCTCACACATGTGGTATCCCCATACTCAGGAGAAGCAGCTAAATGTATTTTGGGGTGCAATTCCACATATGCCCATGGTCTGTGTGAGCAATATATCATTTAGTGACAACTTTGTGCAAAAAAAAAAAAAAAAAAATTGTCACTTTCCCGCAACTTGTGTCAAAATATAAAACATTCCATGGACTCAACATGCCTCAAAGCAAATAGCTTGGGGTGTCTACTTTCCAAAATGGGGTCATTTGGGGGGGTTTTATGCCATCTGGGCATTTTATGGCCTTCAAAACTGTGATAGGTAGTGAGGAGTAAAATTAAAAATGTACGCCCTTAGAAATCCTGAAGGCAGTGATTGGTTTTCGGGGCCCCGTACGCGGCTAGGCTCCCAAAAAGTCCCACACATGTGGTATCCCCATACTCGGGAGAAGCAGCTAAATGTATTTTGGGGTGCAATTCCACATATGCCCATGGCCTGTGTGAGCAATATATCATTTAGTGACAACTTTTTGTAATTTTTTTTTTTTTTTGTCATTATTCAATCACTTGGGACAAAAAAAATGAATATTCAATGGGCTCAACATGCCTCTCAGCAAATTCCTTGGGGTGTCTACTTTCCAAAATGGGGTCATTTGTGGGGGTTTTGTACTGCCCTGCCATTTTAGCACCTCAAGAAACGACATAGGCAGTCATAAATTAAAGGCTGTGTAAATTCCAGAAAATGTACCCTAGTTTGTAGGCGCTATAACTTTTGCGCAAACCAATAAATATACACTTATTGACATTTTTTTTACCAAAGACATGTGGCCGAATACATTTTGGCCTAAATGTATGACTAAAATTGAGTTTATTGTATTTTTTTTAGAACAAAAAGTAGAAAATATCATTTTTTTTCAAAATTTTCGGTCTTTTTCCGTGTATAGCGCAAAAAATAAAAACGGCAGAGGTGATCAAATATCATCAAAAGAAAGCTCTATTTGTGAGAAGAAAAGGACGCAAATTTCGTTTGGGTAGAGCATTGCATGACCGCGCAATTAGCAGTTAAAGCGACGCAGTGCTGAATTGTAAAAAGTGCTCTGGTCAGGAAGGGGGTAAAACCTTCCGGGGCTGAAGTGGTTAAATACTGCCAAGGCTCTAATCCCCACACTGTGGGGACAACCTACAATCCCGTCTATACAAAATTGGTTGCGTAAGGTCTCGGAGGTTCATCACCTAGAAGACATAACACACAGCATCAGGGGTACCTCCCAGAGACACACTCTCACATGGACACCCTGGATAGTGTTCACATCCTCAACTCATTATAAGGACATTATAACTCAACATATATGAGCTTACCTCCCTAATTTTTTCTTGGGCCCCATTGGACCTATTCTCAGAGTTCTTTCCCTTTTCTGACCGCAAATCACTTTCCCTCCACATATTATTAGGCTAAAGGATATTAACATCTTGGGATATGACGACAGGCATGCCAACCCTCCACCCCCCCTTCTTCCCTCACCACCCCCTTTCTCCCAATTTCTACCCTCCCCCCCCCCTTTTTTTTTTTATTTCTATTTTTCTTTCCTTTCTTTTCTTTTTTCTCTCTGTCTCTCTTTTAGTCCATTACTTTTCTTTTTCAACTACAAATTTTATTCAGTCACAATCTTAATGTCTAATATGAATATTAAGTTCATATATATATTAAACAGCTGATTGATTCTAGACTATGTATGTTTGTTTAATCCTCTCAGCTCTTACGATGGCACTTCTTTGATTTTTACTTCTAGATGAACATTAGTGTCTTATGAAACCTACTTGTTTTGTACTTATAAGACTGTTTTTCAAATGTCTTAAGTCCACTATGTCTTTTTGTACTTCTTAAAAAAAAAAAAAAAGTTTTCAATAAACATTTATTAAAAAAAAAAAAAAAAGAATAGAATAGAAAATAAAATAATAGAATAGAAAATAATAGAATAGAATAGAAAATAGCACACTAGTATAGAAAAAAACAACAGAATAAAATAGAATGAGATGGTTATAATCTAATTCTATTCTTTTTTAAACTCTATTCTAGTCTAAATTGATTCGAAAACTTGTCAAATCGATCCGAATTCGAAAATTTGAATCGATTTGAATACGAATAAACAAAACAAATTCCAAAAACGAATTAAACAGATTAAACAAATTTATGTAAATAACACATTGAAACTAAATGAAACAAAACACATTTTTTTCATTCTGCACATGTCTCCTTCATAGTAAAATGGATTGGCCCTACGTTCACACCTCTGCTCTTTTTGGTGCATTTTGTAGTTTGCAGAATTGCACTACAGTCCATTTAACATGGTTTCCTATGGTACGCATTCACATCTATGCATTTTTCATCCGGTGCGTATTTGGAAAGGGTCGGGGACTTTTTGTCTAGGTTCACATCTATGTGGTTACGATTGATTTGCATTTTTCAGGCATTATTGCATGCTGGGTCGGTGATGTCACAGGGGGGAGGAGCCACCATGTGATGTCACAAGGTGGTCCCACCCCTTAACCTTTTTAAGATCTGTCAGAGGGCAGTTGGCGGTTAGCCTTTGACGAGTGCTGTTTTTTTTCTTCAGGTTTAACGTTGCGGCACACGTCGTGATTGATATTGGACCTACATCGGGGGACGTTATTTTTTTTATTTTTAATAAAGGAATTGTCAAAAACTGTTTTGTGTTTTATTTTTCTATGTGACACTTTTTTTGGTGATTTTTTTTTGGTACAATGTACCACATACTCATTCACATGGGGGGCGGGATCTGGGGCCCCCTTGTTAAAGAGGGCTTTCAGATTCTGATAAGGCCCTTTCCCACAGACCCCCACAACTACAGCCCAGGGTTGTGGGGAAGAGGCCCTTGTCCCCATCAACATGGGAACAAGGTGGTTTAGTGCCCCCTTCCACCCCAAATCACCCCCCATGTTGAGGACACACGGCCTGTTCTTGTTATGGGGGGGGGGCACTCACTCATCCCCTCTCTTTCCTGACCTGCTGGCCTGCATGTTCAGATAAGGGTCTTGTATGGATGGGGGGGTCCCCCGCTTTTTTAAAATTTTATTTTGGCATGGGGTTCCCCTCCAAATCCATATCAGACCCGAAGGGCCTTGTATGGATTTGGGGGGGGACCCCATGCCATTTTTTCCACAATTTTTTTAGCCAGCAAATCTTTTTTTTTACATTCAGCAGGGAACCCGAGTGGCTGTTGATGACTCATTGGTTGTTAAGGACACAGCAGCCGACTTGCCAGCTGTGTCCTCAGCAACAAGCTATATACAGTGTTTTTAAAGGGGAACAAAATGAAAAATGCATGCAAAAATGCATGAAAAACACGGGTTTAAAAATAGAAAATACACTGCAGAACATGCTTGAAAAACGCATCAACCACATAGACGTGAACCTAGACTTCAGGTATAGGAATTTTGTATTTTCACATGCAGTGGAATGAATCTACTGTACATAAATTGCACCACATATAAAATAGGAACCTATTGTACAGTACATTCCAATCCTTTACCATTTCCAGTATGTAACTTACTGGATCTTATTAAATGGAATTGTATATGTATAGCATACTTATTTTAATGCTCCTTGTCCCCCCCAACCCTATTCTGGCAGCAGTGGATGATGTGTACAAGTGAAAGCATAACATTCTTGTAATTGTTAATTGCTAGTAATAGTAATTACATTTTTATACAATGCATAAAGTTGTCGCCATAATTTCCAATAATAGAATTTTGTGGTATTTCATTAATAGCATGTTGATACTCTTGTAGTTCAACAATTTTGAACAATTATGTTTGTGCATAGCAGGAGATTGTGACCAGGTCTCTATGGAGTCGGTTCACCCATCTTCGCAGCAGGTCCTGGGGGTCTTTTGGTCCATTTCAGGTCCGAATT